>LR990609.1:23311841-23602452 GCA_905147815.2 Phalera bucephala | reverse complement strand
TCCATGGTGTGACATGTGTGACTCGTATGACTGTATTTATTATTCGAGTTGATTTTTAATTGCTAGACTCGATAAAAATTTAATAATAAACCGAAAATTTGATTGGATAAAAAAGTGAAATAATTTCTCTCTATCTATCTATATCTCGCCAGATCCCTTACGGGGTAGGCGGAGAGTACAGAGTTCCAACAGGTTCTTTCCTTACATACCTCTCTGGCTTCCTCCACTCTCATAGTTCGTCTCATACACGCTCGCCGGTTACGGAGACTCCTGACTTGTCCTTCAGATAAGACCCGGTCTATTTAGGTCACGGTAATGACATGGTAATGTGAAGTAATTTAATTATTTTATTAATAGAACTGTACTGTGGGTGTGCAGAGTACATTTCTGTCACTTTCGATTGGAGAATATGGGTGTCTCGGTGTTATAGAAGTGTATTATTTAATGTGATTGTTGTATTTTATTTTAGGAATATAAGTTGTTGAAGAATTATTTTTCGTGATCGGTATACGGCAAGCAGAGATAGCCTAGTGGCTGGACAGCAAAGTCAGAGGTCTCGGGTTCAAACCCAGGCACGCACCTCTGTCTTTTCGAAAGCATATGCGTATTAAAAGTTAACTATCACTTGCTTAACGGTGAAGGAAAACATCGTGAAGAAACCTGCATGCCTAAGAGTATCTCGAAGGTGTGTGAAGTTCGCCAACACGCACTGGGCCAGCGTGGCGGACTATGGCCTAAACCCTCCCAGTTTAAGAGGAGGCCCGTGCCCAACAGTGGAACAGTTTATTAACAGGGCTAATATTAATATTATTATTATATGGCAATAGGGTCATTCCCTAATACATGGGAGGTGGCAAAAGTATACAGTATACTTTTGACACTCCCCCTAGGGGAATATAGGTTTAATGGTGTGTGTAATTATTTTTTGATTATGTAGGCGGTGGTATACAGAGATGGGCAAAATGTAATCAGATTAAAGTGTATAATGATTAATGTTTAATGAAATTAACGAACGCGAGGGTCTACGACCAGACGCGCGGCGTCCGCCAAAGTGGCGAGGACGAGCCTGCGTTTTACAAGTGAGACGGCGGGAACGACGCGACAGACGTTAAGAAGTAAATTACCTCTACTCTATCCCAATAAGCCTAATTATGTTATAAACGCATAAATTTGGAAGAATAAAAACATAGTAAAGCAGATTTATAGATAAGTAAATGATTTTTGTCATTCTTTCCTCTGGCATTCTTCTATATGCCCGAACCAACGGAGCATGCCCTTTCTCATCTTTACACCGATACTATCTTTCATACCTACTCGCTGTCTTACTATGCTGTTGCTAATGCGGTCGGTCAGCTTCACTCCGCACATCTTCCGCAGAGCTCGCATTTCTACCGCATTGATCCTCCTTTCATTCTCCTTCTTACATACCCAGCTCTCGCTACCATATAACAGCGTTGGGACAAGAACTCCGTTATGTATGGCCAGCTGCGCCTTATGGCTTAAGTGCCGGCTCCCGAGTAGCTTTCCCATCGCACCATTCACTCTGTTCCCTGCACTCACTCTTCTCTCTATGTCAGCGGTGTATTTCCCATCCTTACTGAAGGCGCATCCAAGATATACAAACTCATTCACTTGCTCCAGCACATCGTTACCAACCACAATCCTTACCAACCACAATCCTTACATTCGTTCTGGTTTCTTCCCTTTCGACGGACGATTTAGCGCAGTGGTTAAGAGCTTGAGCTGCTCCGCCCACTGTGTCGAATAGTCGCGGGTTCGATTCTCGCACGGGACAAATCTTTGTGTGATCCACAATTATTTGTTCCGGTCTGGGTATTTGTTTGTGAATTTTCATGTTTGTAAACGCACCCACGACACAGGAATAAATCCTAGTGTGGGGCTACGTTTTTAAAAAAAAAAAAAAAAAAAAAAAAAAAAAAAAAAAAAAAAAAAAAAAAAAAAAAACCATAATCTTGGTTTTCTTCACATTCAAGTGTAAGCCATTGATCATGCAGAATGACAAAACAGATATACAATGTGAAAGTGGAAGGATGCAGGTACCGGGGAAGACCTAGACTATCTTACCACGACCAAATAAACCGAGTCTTATCTGATGGAAAAGTCAAGAGTCTCCGTAACCGGCGAGCGTGTATGAGACGAACTATGAGAGTCGAGGAAGCCAGAGAGGTATGTAAGGAAAGAACCTGTTGGAACTCTGTACTCTCTGCATACCCCGCAAGGGATCTGGCGTGAGGTTATAGATAGATAGATAGATACATGTTTTTTTTTTTTAATATGTAAATATTTTTTACTCTTCCATACAAAAACTAATAACGGATTTTAATAAAAGTACACAGCACGATTCTACTGTCTTACGAGTATTATAAATGAGAAAATCTGAATGTTTAAATATTTAAATGTTTCTAACTCAAAAACGCAAAACGGCTAAACGAATTTGAATAAAATTTAGCAATATGAAAAAAAATTGTCTAACACAAACTAAGTCGTGGACAAAAACTAATAGCGCATACATCAAAATAACACAGACTAACAATATTTTATAAACTAATTAAAACATAAAATTACTAAATAAACGCCTACCAGGTCACAGACAGCTAATTCACAATAAACCAACTTACAATAAAATAATAATATTAGCCCTGTTAAGAAACTGACCCACCGTAGGGCACTGGCCTCCTCTCAAACTGAGAGGGCTTAGGCCATAGTCCACCACGCTGGCCCAGTGCGGGTTGGCGAACTTCACACACCTTCGAAAAACTCTTAGGCATGCAGGTTTCCCCACGATGTTTTCCTTCACCGTTATAGCAAGTGATAATTAATTTGTAATACGCACATGCTTTTGAAAAGACAGAGGTGCGTGCCTGGGTTTGAACCCGAGACCTCTGACATTGCAGTCCAACGGTCTAACCACTAGGCTATCACTGCTGTACCAACTTACAATATTACACAAAACAACCAAGCAAATAAATACACAATACAACATATACTCTACTAAATAAGCCCTTTTTTATTATTTTTCTTCATATACCTAGACAATAAAAATTTACTACGTACCAAAATTTACGATTACAGGTCAAGGAAAAATAACCCATAGATTTTAATGTGTATTTTTAAATGGCCATACTTTGTAATTGCATTGACTTAAGAACTACATTTTTGAACCAACAAAAATCCAACAAAGTTATTTCCAAAGCAAATTTGAGTGTGTGTTGAATGATGTACGCTGTTGGCCGCGAGGCCTTTACAGCTTCACCGGACTTAAAGGCGAGCGTGCAACCACTACGCTCTAGCCAGCCAGAAGGGCAAGAGGCGACATTCTCGAGGGCGCCCTCGGTTGGGACAGTCGCTGTAGGGGGACGGGTGCACTACTAAGTGCACCGGTCAACCGCCGGCTATGGGAGGGGATCTACTACTACGTCGTCGTCGTCGCCCGTATTCTGAGCGGAAAGAAGATGACAAAGCATCGGGGGGGTCGGTGAGAACATATCGCGGCCGGCGGTGGCGGCAAGGGTCGGGGGGGAGATCGTAGTCGGCGGTGGCTACGATTAACGGATTCGCATGGGTAGATGCGTTCGCGAAGTGACGTGTTGACGCCTTTTTAATAAAGGCGCGAATAGGTTCGAGACCTAGATCGGAGTGGAGGTCGACGTTCCGTACGAACCAGAGGGCTCCTACAGCTCTATTTGAAACTGACACCTCTACTATTCAATCCTAAATAAAGTCTTAACCGAGTTTTGGCGGGACGTCGAAGAGCGACGTTTTTTTTATGTTTATGGCATCACGACGACGCGTATTTTGCCAATGTCAAGTATTACGAATATTCATTTCAAAATTAATTCAACTCCCCGATGAACTTGATGACAAGGATGATTATGAAATTGATGAAGTGCCCCACCCTGGATAGTAAAGCGATGGATACTTTACATACCAATTGCGACGGCCGTTTTGAGGGAAATCGAAAAAGCACGTTTTATCACTTTGTTACAATTACCTTCACTCGTGCACATATAGGAATACATAATGGTTAATATTCCACCAACATTACACATTATAATTCAAAATAACACAAGTTTTAGAAATTAAAACAAATTGACGACATCATTGTTCGATTTCCCGCCAAAACTCCCAAACAATTGTGTTATTTCGACTAATAATGTGTAATGTTGGTGGAATATTGACCATTATGTGGTCTTATATGTGCATGAGTTAAGGTAATTGTAACAAAGTGATAAAACGTGCCTTTTCGACTTCCTTCAAAACTGCCGTTGCAATTATTATTTAAATGATAAATAAATAAATAAAAAAATGGTATGTAAAGTATCCACCGCTTTACTATCCAGGGTGGGGTACTTCATTAATTTCATTATCATCGTTGTCATCAAATTCATCGGGGAGTCGAATCAATTTAAACAAACAAGATTATATATCTCACTGGACACTGGCAAAATACACTTGAAAACACACAACTAGACGGAAAAAAATAATCCTATCAAAGCTACATTTTTACTTATTGAGATACAAGACTAAAAAATTACCGTTACAGCCATCGATATATCATAAGCAAGATACACATTCCCGTTTAAATGTTACACTATAAAACGTCCCCAAATCTGCATGCTTAATTATAGTTGTTATTTAAACATAAATAAGGGCATATTGTACTCTACTCCTATCACTTAAAGTTGTATTTGCAAAAAAAGCGGAAGCCTGTTAAATTTTTAGTACCGGCCACTTTTGCCTGCCTTTTGGTGGTGTCATTTTTATTTTGGCGAGCGTGTATCTATCTATATTTGATCAATAGTTACACCTATATTAAACAAACGTATATCATACATAAATATATTAACAAAAAGTGTATCAAAGTAGCATAGATAGATAATTGTCGGAACATCACTATGCAGCGAAGAGGCCGCGGGACGCGGGACGGGGACGGCTTGAAGCGATGACAGCCACGGGAAAGTAGGCATGTCGATTCAATATAAAAAACATCGATCTTTGGATCGTACGCACTAGAATCGGTCCTCGATTAAATCGAGCAACGAAAGATCAATTCCCGATTAATCGACGACAACATACCGTGACTTGGAAACAAGTAGACCGATCGTGGACGTAAACCCACGCCTTCAAGTCGCCGGCGGCTTTGGGCGGAGCGGGCGCAGAGTGGCTCAGCACTCGCATGATGACCCTTCTTACAGCCGCTTCCCGCCGTCGCTCAGCCTCCGTGGGCTCCCACACTGCCTCGAAATTAGCAATCAAATCCCTCACAACGAACACTTCCTTCGACGACCATGCCACTTGGAGAGTATCAGTGGTCTGTAAATGAAAGAAAAAAAGTGCTAAATTTCAAAATAATAATAAATAATATAAGCCCTGTTATTTATTTACTTATATATTTATTACCTGGATTAACACATATGATGCTTTTTATCCCGGAAAATGTAAGGTTCCTGTCTAAAATCAACGCGGACGAAGTAGCGGGCAGAAACTAGTTCTACTAATATTATAAATTTGTAAGTTTGTATGTTTGGATATTTGTTACTCATTCACGCGAAAATAGCTGAACGAATTTGAATGAAATTTGGCACACAGATAGTTTATAGCCTGGATTAATACATAGGATACTTTTTATCCCGAAAAAATGTTAGGTTCCCGTCTTAAATTAACGCACCGAAGTCGCGGGCAGAAGCTAGTGAGTAGATATTTACTAGAGACATTGAGTCCTACGTTACCTAGAGAAGACACTTCAAGTAACTTTTTTGTAGCGAAAGTGGGAGGGCATACACCCTAGTTCCCTTCGTTCTAGGTACTTTCCGTAACGTGAGAACTAAGCTGTTTTATTTTTTCAAAAATATGTCTTCATGTTAACTGAGATAATTTATTATCTATGAAAACAAAAACGTTCCCGCTAAACTCGCGTTCATAAAGTTCCGTACCATTTCTTGGTAGAGATTTTTCTTTAGTACAGTGCCACAAGAATCATTTGGCCCATGGATAACATTGACAGGGGCGTTAATATTTAGTACAAATTTCTTTCTTCCACGGAAATATTTGAATAGGTGAATCAGCACGGTTACTAATTAAAATACAAACTTGAGTAAATTTCATAGCAAAAGGCAACTCTGCGACTGTCATGAAGTGACAATTCGCTTGCGGACAGCGTTTGTTCCGGTTTTGGCCGCGGGCCAAAAGATCCTTGTATCACTATATATAGTACATAATAACTAGATGCCAAAAACTAAGATTTGGTAGTGAAAGAAAGGCAAACGGCAACGTTTGACACAAGTCACACACAAGCTTGAGTCCAAAGTCAGACATGACGATAATGAACAGGCGGCGGTTGAAGATGGCTTGGCTGTCTAAGGTTATTCATTGGTTCAACATTAATAATCTTCTCCTTAATGAGAAGAAAACAATTTTTTTGAAAGAACGATCTTGTACGTGGTCTGATAATAAAGCCGAAAGGTGCCAAATAAAACCACTCAACTACTCATCATAATCATTCATTTGGGCTTGTTGGATTTGTAATGACTACTTGACTCGTCGCGGGTTGTTCTCCGGATTTTTTTGTGTCACTAAATCTGTTTCGGTCTAGGTGGTCGGTTCGGTGTATGTGAATTCCAAGTTTGTAAGCGCGCCTACGACACACAATTCAAAGTGTGGAAATACGTTTCTTAAAGAAAAAATAGAAATAGATTAAAGATATAAATCTCTACTCTATTTCTATTCTATTACGCAGCTCAAATTTTGAGTGAATACCTTTGCCCGGGCGGTAGACTGATTTACATTTTACACTTCATTCAATATTGAGTAAATATATGCTCAGTCAGCCGGCCACCTGAACCAACCATAATAATTTTCGACACTATATTCTAAGTAGTAGAGACTCTTTCATGGGCGTCACAGTGGTACGATGGGCGTCACAGTGGTACGATGGGCTGCATTCGGCTCTTTTTCGTATAGCCCTTTTCTGCTTTACCACGCGTGTGTATGGCGCGCGGTATGCCTATAATAGCATACCTACTTGTAAACTGTGACAGAGACGTGAGACGGTTTAGATCATATTAATTATGAATAAATTAATACCACGAGAATTGGTATTAAAAGCGATTGTGAGATTAAATAGTAAATAATTGTTCAATACTGTCGGTTTTTCTAGGGTGGGCAAATAAGTTTCTAGGATGGACGTTGAGCACCCTTGCCCCCCTTCGCTCTCCTCTCCCCTAGCTACGCCTACGGCAGTAGGTAGCTACAGGTTGATTAAGGTGCACGTACCACGGCCGCCGGCATGATGGTGGGCGCCCACACGGAAGCCAAGTTCTCCGCGCCCATCTTGTTCGCGTGCGCCATCGTATGCAAAAAGTGCAGGTGCGCGAATAGCTTGCGCGCTGTGTTACGCGCTACTACGGGCAGAGACGTCATCACCAGGCGATAGGCAGCGTGTCTAGCCGATTCATCGTCTAGCTCTGAAACAAACCAAGACAATAGCACGCATGTGAAACGTTATATTTTCATATGTAGCATCTGCTATATTCCTTCACTAAAAAAAACAAGCATACATTGACGACTAGCTCCGAATGAATTCATAAAAATAGCATAGAATATTTTACTTGTGAATAATCATATTTTCCTTCCTTCTAATATGGTCTAGGGGGTGATGGCTGCTCAAGTAGGCATACTCGTAAAGGGGTGCTGCTTATGGAGACTGGTCCACCCAGAATCCTTTAGCTTATCATTCATTAAAAATATTATTATTAGTCTTACATCTCAGTCGTAAGGCATCACACTGGCGCTGGATTGCATTTTTTTTTTTGACGGACGATTTAGCGCAGTTGTTAAGAGCTTAAGCCGCTCTGCCCACTGCGTCTAATAGTCGCGGGTTCGAGTCCCGCACGGGACAAATCTTTGTGTGATCCACAATTATTTGTTCCGGTCTGGGTATTTGTGTATGTGAATTTTCATGTTTGTAAATGCACCCACGACACAGGAATAAATCCAAGTGTGGGGCTACGTTTAAAAAAAAAAAAAAAAATGTATGTATCTATACAGAAAATGATGTAAAAATTAATAGAGAATCAGTTAAAAAGACAAGCCAGCTGAGTGTCTCGCCAGATCTTCTCGGTAGAGGTCGCGTTACGATCCGGCGGTAGATTAGTAAGTTAAAAAAAAAATAAACGTAATATTTACCATGTAGAGTTTATACAAAAAGAATTAATTAATTAGGCAAAATAAAATTATTATTAAATACGAATTTCATTAGTACCTCGACTACATTCCTAAAACAGAGATTGGGCGTACTGAGTGAGTTAGATCCCAATGTAATAATAATAATTCTTTATTGGCATAAAATATCATGGTACAGTTTAAAGTTAGGCCCTGACCCCAGAGCTAGGTATACAATACCTGTATTTCAGGGGTCAGTGTCGTCTTCCTTATTAGATGAATCTAAAATTTTATGCGTATTTTATAGTTACATGCAGCAAAAAACAAAAAAAAAATTAAATAAATAAAATTATAACAATCATTGATTAAAATAATATTTGAAAACTATAGCTATATGACAATCACAATTTTATAATTGTGTGGGAGCGTGTTCGTGGTAATGTGTGTGTGTCTGCGTATGTATGTGTGTGTGTGTGTGTTTGTGCGTTTGTGTGTGTGTGTGTGTGTGTATGACATTGATATGCTTTACAATCATTTTAATAAATTCTCCGTTTCGTCGTAGTTCTGTGTTTGTAACCAAATCTTTACTGTACGTTTTACGTCGTGAGATATACGAGGATTAATACGAAGGGTCTTATTTAACTTATTGTACAGACGAACAGCAAGGCAAATATGTTGACGCCCAGCAGCCGCTGTGTGGCAACGTAGAGGAAGGCAGACATTACTAATTTTACGCTTATGAGTGTTGTTTTTATTATATGGTGTGATACGGTGTTGTTTAATGACAACCTGCAGAATATAAGTTTGCCTTACAGTAAGTACTTCACACTTCTGGTATAAGGTTACTGTTGGATATATAAAGGGTCTGAAAGTCATGACCTTTAGTAAGGATCTTTGAGCTCTTTCAAGGCATATCATATGAGTTTTGCAAGCACCACCCCAAACTACAATACAGTACGTTATAACTGAGTGCACAAGTGCATAGTATACTATGCGTATTAATTTAAAATCAGCTACGTGTCTTAGCTTTTTAAACACCCATACAAGTTTCCTGATGCGTGTGCAGGTTAGGTCTATGTGTTGGCGCCAACTAAGCTTTTCATCAACTAGCACGCCAAGGTACTTGACATGAGTAGCTTTATTTATAGTCGAACATGAGCAAATTGTGGTAGTTGTAGGTGAGTGGCATGTATGTAATTTAATATTATTTATGATTATAGGATTAATTTTTGAAAAATAGAATTGAATGAATGTCGATTTTGAAATATTCAGAGTAAGAAGGTTAACTCTAAGCCAGTGACATACTTTATGTAAGCCTATTTCGGCGTTATGTCGAACATCATCCCAAGTATCCCCATGGAAGACCAGTGCCGTATCATCAGCATAGGTAAAGATTTTACCGTTTATATAAGACTGTTGGCAGAGGTCATTTATGTAGACTAGGAAGAGGCTGGGGCCAAGGATACTACCCTGCGGTACACCGTAGGTCACTCTAGAATCTGAGCTGCAGTAGTCTTTAATTTTCACTCTTTGTGTGCGGTCATAGAGAAAGTCTTTAAAAATATTTAGAGCATTGCCGCGAACACCAACATTATTAAGCTTGTTCACGAGAGTGGGAATCGACACGGTGTCAAAAGCCTTGGCCAGGTCGAGAAAAATACCAATGCATTTTTGGTTTGCATTTAGTTTTACAGTTACATAATCTATCAGTCGAGTGATAGCATCCTCAGTACTTTTTCCCGACCTAAAACCAAATTGAGCATCAGACAGTACTTTATTATGTTCTAAAAAGTTAAGGAGTCTAGTGTTAAGCACTTTTTCAAAAATTTTTGATAATGTAGAAAGAACAGAAATTGGCCGGTAGTTTCTAACATCGTCCCTTGCTCCACCCTTGTGAACAGGAGTGATGACAGACTTTTTAAACACTTCAGGGAAAACGCCTTGTTTTAAACAGATCTCAATAAGTTTTTTCAGATTGGGAACTATAACGTGTTTAGCTAATTTAAGTAATTTCGCTGAGATAGAGTCCCATCCTACAGCGCAATCATTGTTCAGGTTCATTAAAAGTGATTCAACTTCGGCTTCATCTGGAGGAAGCAAATGTAATAAGGTTGAGGAAATTGCCTACCAGGCACAATTTCAGAATGATACTGGGATTCTTTTGTCCGAAAAAGGATTCGTCGAAACCAGGACCAATTTTAGCTACGAACATTATACGGCACTAGATCAACGAAACAGACTGAACTAGTTTTATTGTAATCAGAAATCGCATATAGATCACCAATTAGCAATCACAATTAATTTTCCACATTTGAGTGTAGCAAGTGCGAAGCTCACTAACACTGGATATTTCAAAAATTATTGGCTGTGAAATACCCCATGTGAAATCAGATAGAATTATAATTTAATTAAATGGAAATAAAATTAAATTCAAAGTCAACGCATCAAATGCAAATCAAATCAAATCCGTTTATTTGCATAACACAGGTTGTAAGATGTTACAGAAGGAGATTTTCTTACCAGCATACCTACGTATGCTTAATTATAACCATTGATGGTGTGCAAATATTATATAATCAATGAACTGAAGTAAAAAAACATTAGGGAAATTATTATTTAAAGTTACTCCTGCTATGTAGCTTAAATAGTAGTAATAGATGTGCCGAGTTAAAAAAAAGCAAGTAACCAGTAATTTACAAAAAAAAAGAGTGAGCAAAGATAATAACTATGAAAAATATGTATAGAATATGTATAATAGATTAAATAATAATATCTTTCTCTTGTAAATAGTATATTACACTGTAATATCATTTATTAACTAAGTACTCGTTTTAAAAAGTGGAAGAGGTGAATGGTGCCAAGCAAAAAAAACTCTTGTTCATTAGTGCTGTTGGTTCGTATGATACTTCTATTTCCACCTTTTTTGTCTCGTAACTGTCTGCGATAACTCTTTTTTGCAATTTGATAGAGGTTAGGATATGATTTTACAAAAACGTTAACTTCATAAATATATAGAGAAGAAAATGTAAGAATTTTTAACGTGTTGAAATATGGTTGGCAGCTAGTAGTAATATTTAGATCTCTGATGTATGCAAATCAAATAAAATCATTTCCTACAGAAAAGGTACTGTAATTCCAGTAGAGGATTATGTTAAGCCATACTCCTCCACTGGACTTTTTACACTTAATGAAACATTAGTATTTAGGTTGAGCATGAGCTCGCAGACCCAGTGCGAATTGGTGAAGGTAGGTTTATAGTCATCCTGCTGTTAGAGCTTATCAAATCCCTCATAAGACTCCGAATTGGGTTAACGATTAACGGCCGGTTTCAATATTCAACTCAAGGATAGATTTGCCTACTACGAATAGAAATTTGACATATTTTTTATGGAAAATCTGTCAAATTTCTACTGACAGTAAGCAAATCTATATATCATAGGACGTGAAGTATTAACCGTGATCAACGGCTTAGCACGGAGTCGCCCGAATCTCAGACTGACCGAACCAAGCACTACTTTAGGTGATCAGTGCTACGAGTGACTTGGAGTAGTAAAAAGTGATATAGCCTGGGCGAATGGCTCAGTCCAGTGGTTAAGAGCATAGCTCAGCCTACTGGATCGAGCAGTCGCAGGTTCGATTCCCGCAGGGGACAAATCTTTGTGTGACCCACAAAGTTTAGTTTCCGCCTGGATGTTAGTGTATGTGAATTCCGTGTATGTAAACGCACCCACGACACAGGTATTCTTCCTAAATGTATACCACATTTCAAAAAAAATATTAGCCCTCTTAAGAAACTGTCCCACCGTTGGGCACAGGCCTACTCTCAAACTGAGAGGGTTTAGGCCATAACCCACCACGCTGGCCCAGTGCGTGCGGAACTTCAGATACCTTCGAGAAACTCTTAGACATGCAGCTTTCCTCACGATGTTTTCCTTCACTGTTAAAGCAAGTGATAGTTATTTTTTATACGCACATGTTTTCGAAAATACAGAGGTGCGTGCCTGAACCCGAGACCGCTGACTTTGCAGTCCAACGGTCTAACCACTAGTCTACCACTGCTACAAAAAAAATACCAATCATAAATTTACTATTTAATTAAATTAAAACTTACGCAGCGCGGCTATTAGATCTTCGTGTTTTTCTTGAGGCACCAACGATACTGGAAGGTCACGGAAGAACCTAAAACAGGCACGGTATGTGAAAACGTCACACGTTATTTAGATACTAAGAATTGGACCACCGTATTCCGGCGATATAATTACATAAATATTATTCTATTTAAATAAATGGTGTACTAAAAAAGTACTAAAAGAAACGTGGTTCCTTTCATCTTTTAAGATGAAAGGAACCACGTTTTTTTTAGTACTAAGAGAGCAGAAGTTCATAGGAAATCCCCTCTTACCCGAAGTAAAGTCAAAGTGCAGACCACATTATTGCTTAATGAGACTCATATCATTTATTTATTGTTACAAAAATAAGCACATGTTCATTTATGCTATCTTAGTACAGATTGTACATGAAGATATACCTAGTGAGGGCTACATTTTCTATGTATCTATATCATCACGACAGATCCCTTGCGGGATAGGTAAGGGCGAGTATCCCGCCTCTCGGCCTAGTAGCATGATTAATAATTTTTACTAATTAAAATAAACATATAACCCCCGAATTGGTCCCAGAACACGGACTATTGGTGTTATGAGCTTACCGCTTGAGGACGCCGGCGACGTCGTGCTCCGAGTGCTGGCTGGGGCTAAGCTGGACCGACCAGGCATCACGCCGGAACCTGGCCAGTAGCTCGGACAGAACCGAACTGCTGCCAGCTCGGCGGTAGATCCCTTCAGTAAGACTGCCTGGAACATTGTAAAAATAAATTATTTATTTTCTAATAAAAATCAGGTTACTGTATGTAATCCCTAAAAAGGCTGAGCCTGTATCGTGGGCACCGTGCTGTACGCTGTACGTTCTGTACTTTACAACTAAAAACAATAATAAAAAATAGGGAAAAAAGGAAAAAGAATATTAATAATATATACAGGAAAACGTAATGTTACGACCGCCTGACGGCGGGTACAAATAAAACACACAATTACAAAAAAAAATACAATTGTTTATTGTTAACAGGAAAAAATATATTTAAATACGCAAACAATTAAAAATCGTAATAACAACAATCCAGAAAATTAAAATAAGTAATAATATTAAAATGGGGCGTGAATTCCCGGCACAGGGGAGTTTTCGGGTCCACAAAAAAAACCTATGGGCGCTGGGGACTTATCTTTAGGCCGCTCGATACCGTGACGCGTGGGGGGTCTTCGGTAACAGCCTCCACCGGCTAGGTGAGGAATTTGGAGGTGCCCTGTAGAAGGCCCTCAGCCGCCGAGGTCAGCGGGAGTCGACGGGCAGAAATGAGGCCTGCTGTCTCCCAAACCGTACTTGTCAACCCGTACGGTGGAACATATTCAAAACTTATCGAATGATTAAATAGAAAAGGTTATATTTTACAATTTTTAAGATACTAGCTGTCACATTTGGTTACGTTGTTACCCACTATTAAGAAATATATATAGCCACAGAAAAATACACTATTAAAAGGTAGAACAAATCACTTGTTGAATAGTAATCGAATTAATCCAGACACGAAAAATTAGTTAACAGCAATGGAATAATTATATTAAACTTACCAAGGGGGTTGAAGAATGTTGCTAATTTAAACTTTTATTTTTTTTATTTTAATAAAGCACTGTTCGAACTGAACTGAATTGTTGTCGTGCGAGCTCTGGCGTCGGAAAAGGGTTGTTCTTGCGCGAGCTCGTTTTTATATACTGCCCCCCCAGGACGGCCTACTTCCTGCCTGGCAACAGTGCGCACTCCCCAGATCTCTTGATCCTTCGTCTGAGACGAGGACAGAGATATAGAAAGAACGGCTCAACCGAAGCAAGGCACGCCCTAAACTATTGTCTGTTTTTTAAACAATTCTTGTGGGACTAAGTTAGCAATAACCGAACCGAGTGAGATAGGATCATTGTCCCGTTGTTCGCTATTGTATTATTTCTAGATCCTTCTATGTTGTGGGCGTTTCTTATTAGGTGTTCTAGAAGGAATTTGATTTCCGGTGCCAACGAATACCTTATATGGTCATTATGATGCTATCACTAGTTAAGGCGCGCGGTTTCCATTCGATGTAACAACTAGTTATTTTGTTTGTTTGTGTGTAAAGATTATTTATTTCTATTTTATATTTTTAAAACTATGTTACGACGTAACAGTAAATAAACAATTTTAGTTAGTAACAAACTATTTAATAAAAACTCTTTGTAAGGAGACTTGGTGACGCGATCCCGACAGGGCATTGGTACTTGTAACGTACTGTACCCATCGATATTATGATTTATACAATATTACAGATCGCGAAAAAAATTACTGCAAAAGCACGGTCGTGTTTGAGGATTCTTACGCATCTATGCCTACTCGTAGCTGCCTGTAGAAATTAGTTTTAAAATATTAATGATCTCGAGATCTTTTTACTGCAGTAGTTTTAGCAGACTGTAGCATTTTAACGCGTCTTCACGTTGGCTATGGTTGGATCGACCTAATTCGAAATAAGATCACACTTACAGTTGTGCTCTTATTATCTTGGCCGTTATTCAGAGTGTCACCTTTAATCTATATATATAAGTGGCAGTGCGGGCCGTGACAAGAATTGTATCTAATTCCAAAATTTTTACGGACGATTTAGCGCAGCGGTAAAGTGCTTAAGCCGCTCCGCCCACTGTGACTAATAGTGGCGGGTTCGATTCCTGCACGGGACAAATCTTTGTGTGACCCACAATTATTTGTTTCGGTCTGGGTATTTATGTATGTGAATTTTCATGTTTGTAAACACACCCACGACACAGGAATCAATCCTAGAGTGGGGCTACGATTTTATTTAAAAAAAAAGTGCCACAAGTTTCTTTTGGCCCATGGATGACATTCACAGTGGGCGTTAGTGTAAAATAAGGGTTAACATTAAGTAATTTTAATATTACCAGGGAAATATTTGAACCGGTGGGTCCACAAGGTAACCGAATTAAAAAATAACTTAGGCACATTTCATAGCAAACAGCAACTTAGCGACTGTCACGTAGTGACGTTTTACTTGATGACAGATGCGCTAGTTCCAATTTTGGCCGCAGACCAATAGATCATTGTAGGACAATATGTCGCATTTTTATCTATTTATCTATCTATCTATATCATTACGCCAGCTCCCACGCGGGGTAGGCAGAGAGTACAGAGTTTCAACAGGTTCTTTCCTTGCACACCTCCCTGGCTTCCTCCACTCTCATAGTTCGTCTCATACACGCTCGCCGGTTACGGAGACTCTTGACTTGCCCTTCAGATAAGACAAGGTCTATCAAATTAAAAAGATTTTTATATTTATAAATAAATATTATCGCATTTTTATTTTTAATAAATAGGTCCCTCATCGGTTCTTTATAAATCCCACTTATGTTTAGTAACAGCGACATCTGCCTTACTGCGGAGAACTAAATAAACAACGTTGAAATTAAACTAGTACACTTTTACGACAGTCACTAGATGTCACTCTCCCTAAATGTTCATAATGCTAACACTAGATGGTAGGACGGTCACCGTGCGAAAGTCGCAAGCATCTGGACAAATTTGCGAGTTAATTAAACAACTAAACAGTCAAAAGCTAGCATTGAATTCTTGTAAACGATTCAATAATAAACAAGAACGTGGAAGACCTCTGGAAAGAACCAGTTGAATTATTAAAAAATTAATGCACTTTTTTAGGTCTACATATTTTTGAACTCTGGATATAATAGGATTTAAACGACCTCGACTGTACATTGAATACCTGAAGTATATTTTTTCAATTCAAAATCTATCTATATCATCACACCAGCTCCCTTGCACGGTAGGCAAAAAGTACAGAGTTCCAACAGGTTCTTTCCTTACAGACCTCTCTGGCTTCCTCCACTCTCATAGTCCGTCTTATACACGCTCACCGGTTACGGAGACTCTTGACTTTTCCATCGGATAAGACTCGGTTTATTTGGTCGTGGTAAGATAGTCTAGGTCTTCCCCGGTACCTGCATCCTTCCACTTTCACATTGTATATCTGTTTTGTCATTTTTTCCTCTGGCATTCTTTCTATATGCCCGAACCAACGGAGCATGCCCTTTCTCATCTTTACACCGATACTATCTTTCATACCTACTCGCTGTCTTACTATGCTGTTGCTAATGCGGTCGGTCAGCTTCACTCCGCACATCTTCCGCAGAGCTCGCATTTCTACCGCATTGATCCTCCTTTCATTCTCCTTCTTACATACCCAGCTCTCGCTACCATATAACAGCGTTGGGACAAGAACTCCGTTATGTATGGCCAGCTGCGCCTTATGGCTTAAGTGCCGGCTCCCGAGTAGCTTTCCCATCGCACCATTCACTCTGTTCCCTGCACTCACTCTTCTCTCTATGTCAGCGGTGTATTTCCCATCCTTACTGAAGGCGCATCCAAGATATACAAACTCATTCACTTGCTCCAGCACATCGTTACCAACCACAATCCTTACATTCGTTCTGGTTTCTTCCCTTTCAAAAACCATAATCTTGGTTTTCTTCACATTCAAGTGTAAGCCATTGATCATGCCAGTCGTCTTTCATAACTGTGACTAGTGTTTGCAGATCAGTGGCTGTTGGCGCTATTAAAACCGCGTCATCTGCATAAAGTAGATGGTTTACCACTAAGTCACCCATTTGTACACCTCCATTCATCGCTTTCAGTCTTTGAAGACTTTTGTCCAGATATATTATAAACAGTCTAGCGGACAACACGCAACTCTGCTTGACGCCGATTTTAACGTCAAACCAGGGTGACCTGTTACCACCCACCCGTACGCATGCCTTGCAGTCCACATAAGTGGACTGGACGGCTCGCAACAGAGTGCCATCTATACCATACTCTGGCAAAATGTCCCAAAGTCTCTTTCGCACAACTCTGTCAAATGCCTTCTCCAGATCTACAAAACCGCAGAAAACCTTCCGCCCCACTGCCAGATGCTTCTCTACGATGTTGCGGAGTGAGAAGACTTGATCCGAACATCCTCTTCCAGACCTGAAACCCCCTTGTGCCTCGCACAATGATTTTTATACTGATAATTTATTAAATCAATAAAATATTTTTAATTGATTAAATATACCTATATATATGGCGGTGGCGCGATGAATTCGACGCGTATCGAACACAGAAAGGGACAGAGATGATTGGAGGTAAGAAGTGGAAACCTTCGCCCAAGAGTGGACCACATTAAGTTAATAAAAAATCATTAAACCTTTTAACATAGCTACGACATTTAATAAAAAGTGTGTATACCAATTTTATATGGGGCGATAGCGGAATGGAAGTGGAGATAGACAGGACACATGTTGGAGATCTGACAACAGATGGGCGAAAAGGCCGCTTGAGTAGACTGCAAACTGGTCATCGAAATGTAGGGGTTTTACTAATGACCTGATGAACATCTACATCAGATGGCTGGAAGGACTGGATGATCGATGAGATCGAATGAAAGCGCAAGATCGAAGGGAATGGAGTGCCATGGAAGAGAACCTATCTTATCCCGCTTAGCATGTATGTGGACTGAGTTGCCTGAAGCGCAATTCGACCTCATGAGATCTTTTGTACTGCCCTTAGCCTCAATGCTATATCGTACCTGGTGGCCCAAATACTCCCTGTAACAGATTGTATATTCCGCCAGGGGGGTAGAGCTTGTATTCATTTGGAGGTGGATAAGCTATTTCCAGTAGACTTATTCGCCGCGCCGCTAACGCGTCGCATTTCCAAAAGACATTCAACGCGAAAGTTTGTGCAGATGGATGTACGGATTTTTGTTACTCTTTCAGGCAAAAAATAATGAACGAAATTTGATAAAACTTTATAGTAATATAAATCATACACCAGAATAACACATGGGCCATAATTACTAATAATAAAAAACTAATAAAGATACACACGCAGAAGATGTCGCGGGCGACCGCTAGTGATTAATAGCTTCAGTTTCAGATTGAAGAGACCTAAACTCAGCCTCGGGTAGCTATGGGTCGGGTGCACGTATGCGTGTGTGCGTGTGAGCGTGTGCGTGTGTGCGTGTGAGCGTGTGCGTGCTTGCGTCATACATACCATGAGCATATATAAAGCTGAGACACTTCTCCACTAGGGCTGGCACGTCCTCTTTCGTCAGTTGCTGATGATGTATATGCGGGCCGTTGTTGTGTGCTGCTAGTTTTATCATGTAGCGCCAACCCTGAGGACACATTATTATTCCGTCACACCTATATTCCCCAAGCGGAGGTGGCAGAGATGTACCGTGTAAAACCACTTTATGCTATATAATAGGCACAATTCCAGACTGCGGGCTGATACTGATAATTTTTCGGTAGAAAAACTACATTTGTCCACCCTAGAATTTGAACCCAGGACCTCGTGATTGCAAAGCGCATATTTGGGACTAGACCAATGAGGCAGTATTGAACACCTTACAATAATACAGCAACGACATAACTATATTGGTAAATAATATTTTCACACCTAGCAACATTGCCACTTATCTGGCTCTCTCTCTTCTCGTTGGCTCGTCACTGCAGGGTGCACGATTGTTTTTTATTTTACCTAGTACAATATTACCTAGTGTGTTTAATAAAGCAAGTAATTCAGGAAGCAAGGCTCTTAAAGGTTGGTCAAATAGCCGGCGGAGCGCGACGGGAGCGCGACGGAAACACTCGGACACGTTCGTTCATATTGTTGCAGTCACGCCGAGCCGGGCTGCGCTGTGTAGCGTCTCCCGTACATTTCAGTACATTACAACTCCCTAAACCGCGCCACCGTCGCACTTTCGTCGCGCTGCGTAGGCTATGTAGCGAAACCTTTATTCATCTCATTCGTACGCAAACCCTAGATTGAAGGAAAAGACAGTCCAAGCCATGGAAGGTCAAGCGCATACAACTATAAAGTCCATTTTATACAAGCTGTGTATTGTAGCTATATGGATGCGCATATCACAAAGTCGATCATCGCGGCTATATCTCTCGAAGTCCTGCAGTTAACGTCTATCGGGAGATGATGCTGATGCCTTTAAAATTCTATAGTACGAGGATATTTTAGCACTTGGATGCCATTGACAGGGCGTTGGTGTGAAATAAGGGTTAATATAAATATTCCTGATTCCAAGAAAATATTTCTACAGGTGTGTCCGCACGGTGTAACTAATTCGAGAACGATGACTCACTTGTTCTACAAATTTATTCGAGCATATGGACGCAGTAAAATGCAGTAAACAAATTAATTTCTAGAACAAAATATAATAATATTAGCCCTGTTCAGAAACTGTCCCACCGTTGGGCACGGGCCTCCTCTAAAACTGAGAGGGCATAGGCCATAGTCCACCACGCTGGCCCAGTGCGGGTTGGCGAACTTCACATACCTACGAGAAACTCTTAGGTATGCAGGTTTCCTCACGATGTTTTCCTTCACCGTTAAAGCAAGTGATAATTAATTTTTAACACGCACAAGCTTTCGAAAATACAGAGGTGCGCGCCTGGGTTTGAACCCGAGACCTCTGACTTTGCAGTCCAACAGTCTAAGCTAACCATTAGGCTATCAATGCTTGAACAAAACACAAATTAAAAAAAAAAAACGTTCCTACTTATTAATTCAAAGTTGGGAAAATTTCATAGCAAACGGCAACTTCAGCGAATTGCCATTTGACTAGATGATAGCGTTAGTTCCGATATTGGCCACGTGCCAAAAGCTCATTGACGGACTATACTTACTTTTAGCTCCCTTTCGTGTGGGAACCGAAGGTAGAGCGTCGCATTTGGACAGTCTAGCAGTAGACTCGAGCTGCCGTCAGTAGGACACAGAGCTTTCGTCTCCTCATCAGCATCTTGCGTGACTGGAAGCAAAGGAGACAACTTTTGAATTCATGATGCTGCCGCTAGAATTATCCAAAGTACATTTACAGGTAACGGACAATCACCCTACCCTAAACAAACATCTGTAGGTCACTCAACGATTTGTAAAGAGGATTTTGTAAATAAGAGGGCTATGTAAACATTAATTTACACCACATATTCTCACCAACCCTCCCGATGCTCCTATTTCTTTTCTATCGAATACAGACACCGCACATAGGATCAGACACCGACATCGCCGTCGAGGTCGACGAATCCCTTGCCCACCGGCCAAGGCAGAGCACTACGGCGAGACACCTAGTATACGCCCTCCCCCATAGCGACTGTCCAAGCCATTCCTTCTTGAGGCTCCCTTGACCTAGTTGCCCCCTTGCCCTTCTGGCTCGAGCGTAGTGGTTACACACTAGCTTTCTTGTCCAGTGAAGCTGTAAAGGTCCCGAGGCAAACAGCGTAGATGACTCACACACACAAAAAATACCTTACTTATATAAATATACTTAAATCCCCCCAGCGCGATCTGTATGCTTCTCTCATCAGAACCCATGAATTGTGTGGTATAAGCAAAAATGATTCAAGATTTTAATTATCAAAAGAGTATTTTTTTACCTTTCTTCTTCGTAAGAATGACATTATTGTGTGGTAGTCTTAAGCACAAATCAAATATAAATAGGAGATGGCATTAAAAAATTCTCCTATACAATCAGTCGTGTCACTGCGCGGTGTGGCACGGGAAGAACAGGACAATACACCCCCACCCACTTATGTATTTCCCATCTAACTGACATAAACCACGCCCACCGCGATGACGTCAGGCCCTAATTGGAAGAAACAGTGTACAGTTACGTAGGCGTGGACTGTGTGTGTGAATGATCTACGCTGTTGGCCGCGGGGCCTTTACAGCTTCTCCGGACAAGAGGGCGAGCGTACAACCACTACGCTCGAGCCAGAAGGGCAAGGGGGCAACTAGCTCAAGGGCGCCTCAAGGAGGAACGCCCTCGGCTTGGCCAGTCTCTATGGGGGAGGGCGTATACTAGTTGTCTCGCCGTAGTGCTCTGCACCGGCCGGCCAGCATGCCTCGGACGGCGGTAGCGGCTGATAGGAGGGGAGTTAGGTTCGAAGTGGGCGGCGGCTACGATTAGCGGATTTGTATGATGGGACGCGTTCGCAAAATATCGTGTTGTCTCCTTTTTAATAAAGGCGCTATTAGGTTCGAGACTGAGATCGGAATGGAGATCGACAGTCCATATAAACCACGGAGCTCCGACGGCTTTGCGGAGGAAACGGGATTGAACCGTTTGGAGTCTATCTATGTGAGAGCGGGCGACGTCCCCGAACACCTCACAAGCGTACGTCATGATGGGCCGTATACAAGTTTTGTAAAGTGTCACCTTATTCCTAAGGGTCATTTTACTCCGCTTGCAGATCATCGCGTAAAGACAACCGAGCGCAAAGGCTGCTCGGTTACGGACTCGCTTGATGTGCGGTCCGAAAGTCATGGTATTATTTAGGGTGACCCCTAAATATTTGACCTGTTTGACCTAAGGAATAGGTAGGTACATTTTTAATAGATATGTATATTTCTCTCTCTTTATATATATTACAAAAATACATATATATATATATATATATATATATATATATATATATAACTGTTGGCAACACTAACCCAAAATCTCACTTAACAATTAATAGCAAAATAGTAAGCACAATGTCGTGCGAGGCACAAGGGGGTTTCAGGTCTGGAAGAGGATGTTCGGATCAAGTCTTCTCACTCCGCAACATCGTAGAGAAGCATCTGGCAGTGGGGCGGAAGGTTTTCTGCGGTTTTGTAGATCTGGAGAAGGCATTTCACAGAGTTGTGCGAAAGAGACTTTGGGACATTTTGCCAGAGTATGGTATAGATGGCACTCTGTTGCGAGCCGTCCAGTCCACTTATGTGGACTGCAAGGCATGCGTACGGGTGGGTGGTAACAGGTCACCGTGGTTTGACGTTAAAATCGGCGTCAAGCAGGGTTGCGTGTTGTCCGCTAGACTGTTTATAATATATCTGGACAAAAGTCTTCAAAGACTGATAGCGATGAATGAAGGTGTACAAATGGGTGACTTAGTGGTAAACCATCTACTTTATGCAGATGACGCGGTTTTAATAGCGCCAACAGCCACTGATCTGCAAACACTAGTCACAGTTATGAAAGACGACTGCATGATCAATGGCTTACACTTGAATGTGAAGAAAACCAAGATTATGGTTTTTTAAAGGGAAGAAACCAGAACGAATGTAAGGATTGTGGTTGGTAACGATGTGCTGGAGCAAGTGAATGAGTTTGTATATCTTGGATGCGCCTTCAGTAAGGATGGGAAATACACCGCTGACATAGAGAGAAGAGTGAGTGCAGGGAACAGAGTGAATGGTGCGATGGGAAAGGTACTCGGGAGCTGGCACTTAAGCCATAAGGCGCAGCTGGCCATACATAACGGAGTTCTTGTCCCAACGCTGTTATATGGTAGCGAGAGCTGGGTATGTAAGAAGGAGAATGAAAGTAGGATAAATGCGGTAGAAATGCGAGCTCTGCGGAAGATGTGCGGAGTGAAGCTGACCGACCGCATTAGCAACAGCATAGTAAGACAGCGAGTAGGTATGAAAGATAGTATCGGTGTAAAGATGAGAAAGGGCATGCTCCGTTGGTTCGGGCATATAGAAAGAATACCAGACGAAAGAATGACAAAACAGATATACAATGTGAAAGTGGAAGGATGCAGGTACCGGGGAAGACCTAGACTATCTTACCACGACCAAATAAACCGAGTCTTCTCTGATGGAAAAGTCAAGAGTCTCCGTAACCGGCGAGCGTGTATGAGACGAACTATGAGAGTCGAGGAAGCCAGAGAGGTATGTAAGGAAAGAACCTGTTGGAACTCTGTACTCTCTGCCTACCCCGCAAGGGATCTGGCGTGAGGTTATAGATAGATAGATAGATAGTAAACACATTCTTTGTCATTACATCCGTACAATAAATATTTGCAGTATAATTAACAATATCATAACGCATGATTTGCAATGATCAATCATAAAGAAATTTTCTACCAGGTCGCCTGCAAAGTGAATGAATAACACAGCGTGAAATACGAAAAACAAAAACACACATGTCCATTAAAATGCAAACAATTATTATGTGATGTGAAGCTTTTGTGAAGGGTGGCTTCGCAGGTATATTCATAACATTTTAATTTGGAAAATTGAATGTTCCGCACATGATCCTTTTCGCGGAATATCTGGCTGGAATAAAATTCGATAGCCAATCCAATTTAATAAAAAAGTTTTTAATTTCAACAAATGCATTTTGTGCTGGGAAATTTGATGCTTCGGTTTGTTTTTTAACCGCCGGGCATCTGTTGTCGCTGGACGAATGCAATAATGACGTAACTCAAATTTTGCTTTTTGTTCCCTTTATGTTGAGTTTGCTGAAACCTTTGTCTTAATAATAATTTCTAGGTATTTCGTTTTCTCCTTCCTTTTCTTTGTTACCGTGATATCTTGAATAAAACCACAAGAAACTTCGTAATTATTTAACACTAATGTATTTCTAACGGCAAGCCCGCCTTTATACAAAGTATTCCGGTCACAGCAGAATAAAAAGCATAGAAAAAGATGTCAACGGACCATTGGCATACACATTAATCTGCTACACTAACTCGCAGTCGCGATATTATTTTACTTTATAATAAAACGTAGTATCACACTAGGTCTTATTTCTGTGTGGTATATGGGTTTACAAACGTGACATTTACATACAAACACTCCAACCGAAACAAATATTTGTGGGTTACACAAAGATTTGTCCCGTGCGGGGATCAAACGACTGGTCCAAGCCATCCGACAAATAAAACCTTAGTTTTAGACATTACAAACGACCTAACCCGGCTTTGGACGATCGGAATTATACACATGACTCGTTTTCTTGAATCACTCCCTACATTGGAGAAAACCGCATGCATATCCATTTAGTAGTTATTGAGTTTATCGCATTCAGACAGACAGGCAGACTGTTGGATAATATGTAGTGATTTATATAGACACGGGTATTAGTGACCGTTTACCTTACATCACAGATATTTGACCCGCAATGAAGAATAGAATACTTTTTATTGTACACCCACAGAATTATAAAGTTACACACATATGAAATAAGACACCGATAGAACAGACAGTCTTATTGCTATAGTATTATTCATGTAGGATGCGTAGTGACAATTATAATTGTCAAACGAAATTAATATTTAATTCAGTGATGTTAAGGCATAAAACCATAAGTATAGAAACAGGTCATGCCCTTTTATTGCCAATGAATAAAGTATCATTTTCTTTGGCACTTACAACTGTCACAGTACCAACCTTACATTAAAAATACTAGAACAGCATTGTTTTCCATACAGAAACACTAGAAAGAAAAGAAAAATTAAATGAAATTACCTACATAAGCCCGCGCATTTCTTATTACATAAAGATGATTAATTGAAAGTTCAGATCAGAGGAGGTATGCAAGGAAAGAACCGGTTGGATCTCTATACTCTCTGCCTACCCTGCAAGGGATTTGGCGTGACGATATAGATAGATAGATTAATAACATTAAGAAAAATGTATCTGACTATGCCAGATCCCACACGCTGATTCTTACCCCTCTGGCTTTCTCCACCCTCATACTTTGTCTCATATAGTAAAGATAATGAGCATGTAAAATAAAGTTATTAATGCCCAAAAAGAGTAGATAAATCTTTGACAGACGATTTAGCGCAGTGGTTAAGAGCTCCACACTAGGATTTAAAACATAAACAAACATGAAAATTCACATACACAAATACCCAGACCGGAACAAATAATTACTTCTATACACATATTTTTCGCCGACGATGTTAAGTCCCAAGTAATAGGGGACGAGCCTATGGCCATTATACCGGGCACAGCCAGGGCCAGACAGGACTGATACTGGGAATGTTTCTATCAAAAAAACTACATTTTTGCCCGACATAGGATTTGACCCCTTGTGGTCAGTAGGCTCATTGTTCGCCACTAGACCAACGAGACAGTGACAATGTATTATTATTGCCGTTATTTAGCACTAGTATCTGCCTGCAACATCGTACGCGTCGACTAGACAGGAACCTTACATTTTTCGTGATAAATCCTATGTGATGAATCCTATGTGTAAATACAGGTAATATACTATCTGTGTGCCAAAAATCATCCAAATCCCTACAGCTGTTTCTTCGTGATTGAGTAACAAACATACAAACTATCACATTTATAATATTAGTAGGGCAAACGCGCCCAGTTAGTTCTATAATAGTATAACCAATCTCAAGATACTTGAAACGTAACAACGCGGAACATTCAGATTGCTGTATTACTCAATTGACTGAGGCGTAAAATAGTAACAGGGTTCAAATTAGGTCGCCTAGATAACCTAAGCTACTGGACGGCTGGTCAAGGCGTACGAACAAACATTGTTGCTGCAAACCTGTAGGGCTAGCACCGACCGAGATTCGAGTCTTGTACGCGAGCCAAAATCTCTATATGTCAATACAATATATAGTGCAACAAGGATGTTCTGGGCCGTGGATGACATTGACAGTAGGGCGTTAGTGTGAAATTAGGATTAACATATAATAAAATTTTCCTACTTCCAACGAGATATTTCAACAAGCGGCTCCGCACGGTTACTTATTAAAAAAAGAACTTGGGTAAATTTCATAGCAAACGGCAACTCTGCGACTGGCATGTAGTGACATTTTACTTGATGATGAAAGATTCTTGTAGGACCGTAAATCTTAAAAGCAATTTTCTCGTCAAACTTTTGTTACGGCCCGTCATGGCAGCATGTATATAAGTATATTATTTGTACTACATTAAAGGTGACACTCCGAAAAACGGCTCGGAAAATAAGAGCACGACTATAGGCGTGTGTTATTTCTAATTAGTTCGATCCAACCATTTTTCTAAAACTACCATTATAAAAAGATGTAAGCCATTTTTAATACCGGCTGGGTTCAGTAGTTAAGAGCTTGGGTCGCTTCGCACACTGGATTAAGTCGCGGGTTCGATCTCCGCACAGGAAAAATCTTTATGTGACCCACAAATATTTGTTTCTGTCTAAGTGTGAATGTGAGTTTCATATTTGTAAAAACAGCTACAATACAGGAATAATTGCTAGAATAGTGCCACGTCGTTTTTTTTAAGATATGTATAAAATTTCTCTACAGTTACTAGCTACGAGTAGGTATAATAAGTATATGAAAACATGGCCGTTTTAGGTCTGTCCTTTTGTTCGTGATCCGTAATGTAGTACGAATAATATATCGATGCATTTAAGACAAGACAAAATCTCCTAGGACGATAAAATCCTTGATGTCTTTTTGCACCGTCTGTGATAGCCCTGCTGGTACGTTTATCTCGAGTGGATTCAATAAAAGGATTCGTAAAATTAAAGATTGGAATGATTTGGCCTCGTAGCTCACTTACTAGATGCATACATATCCTTGCAATCACGACTATAGATCAAAGACATGCACAGATACACTTGGAATTATTCTTGAAGAGTGAGGTTGTGTTTAGTAAGCTCAGATGGAAATGGGCGGGCCATATAGCGCGAAAATCGGATGGCCGTTGGCACAGAAAGATTCTAGAGTGGAGACCACGTATTAGCAAGCGCAACGTGGGAGGGCCGCCTGCCAGATGGACGGACGATCTTGTGAAGATCGCAGGAATTCGTTGGATGCAGGTGGCATCAGATCGGTTGCGCTGGAGAGCTTGTGGAGGCCTATGCTCAGCAGTGGACAAGTATAGGCTAAGATGATAATGAGTTTGTGTAGAGACACTAACATGCCCAAACGCTCGAAACAATATCTGTGAGTTACACATAGATATGTACAAAGCGGAGACCGAACCTGAACTACTCGTAACGGTTAGCTGAGCGGCTTACGCTGAAAGTCAAACCGGGTCCTTATGACAAATTAAACACAACGTTTGGTAGTACTCCAATGGCATACAGATTTCTACCAATACATGATCATGTCACGAAGTTATCGTCACACGCCGCGTTTTCCATAGCCAATAAGGGCGTTAGAGTGCTATAATACACTACACAGGAATCACTCTGTACTCTCTGCCTACCCCACAAGGGATCTGGCGTGATGATATAGATAGATAGATAGACAAGAATCATTTCGTAAGTCAAAATCACACGACGCAAAAGACTTGAAGCAATTTGAATGATGAACAATTTCCGACAGTTTATGTGCTTAACTAAAGGGTTCATTCAGCCGCTATTAGGTGTTAATATCAGCGAGGAGAAACTGCAGGAAACCGCTTCGCAGAGGTCACTGTAATGGCGTCCCTTCGCTGACAGAAAGTATGGCAGTTTTGATCGGTTCAGACTGGGATCAGCCGCACGCATCCGCATCAGAAGTCTTAACATGCCAGTCTGACGTTAGCGTGACGCGATCGAGCTTATATGTCATCCTTTTCACACTACAAATATACTAAATAAAGATAAACGTGACGGCACGCTTCCTAGGCAACGTCATGATAACGTCAAATAGATTGTACTTAGCTAGCAGATGATTCTCTAGTGCTGTCAAGGACAACGACATGCCGAAGATTGCCCAACAACTTGTTGACTTTCGTTTCGACTCATCAATCGAACCACTAGAGAGCTTAGCAGGAACACATTGACGTTATAGTAACGTTTTCGAAAAATCATGCTGTCACGTTTATCTTAATGTCGTAAATTAGCAGAACTCGATAGCATTACACTAATGTCAATATGTTAGTGTTAAGATCTCGGGAAAAAATCCCGTTGGATAGACCTGTTGGACTATTGTTCTAAAAATGTGGGCATCATGGATCGACCGTTCAATAGCTGTCTCATTGGGACAAAAACTACCTGCCTAACTAACGTAGTACCCGTCTAACCGTGCGGACCCACATATTGAAATATTTTCCTGGAAGTCGAAAAATTTTAATAAATGATAACCCTAATTTCACGCCTACGCCCTCCAATGCCTATCAATCCTTCCTTCCTATCAATGTCATCCACGGTCCAATACATAGCTACAACTATACCTTTGATTGTGGTCACGTGCCAAAAGATCATTGTCGGATAATAATCAAAGAATGACATCTTTGTTATAAATTGGTTATAGTTGTTTGTCAGATTGAAAACCGAAACTGAAGAGGATTTATAGCCTGTGGGCTGTATGTTTTCATTTTACTCTTTTGCTTCCGCAAATAAACACTTTTTACGTTGAAGCACCAATAAGGATTAATTGACGGTCCGATATAACAAAGCTACATATGCCAAACATTATAAATGGCATTTGCAACTTTCGTGCTCGTTGATAAGGTTATTTATGCCAAATATAAATCCTGGATTATAGAACTTTATTCGTTGCATACTTCGTAATATTGAATAGGACGAAAATAGTACGTCGTGCGACCTGTTGCAGTTCTGGCCAGTATGCGTCACGGGGGAAGATTTCAATGAAAAGCTGAACAATTGTTGAAACAGTGCTCCACCCACCAGTTGTGACCCTCTTCAGACAGACGCGCAGTTTCTTCTCAAAATATAGGGTCCCAGTCGCTCGAACGTACGCGGCGCGATGGCGCGCGCGCTTAGGTACAATTTTATTGGGTCACAACTAGCGGTCTTTGCAACGAGCTTTATTGGTCTAATAACCCAATTACAATTATCTATCCCTTTCTAGGGTAAAACTCTTCTAATTCTACCTATCCCTTTCCAGGGTTACACTCTTCTAATTGTATTACTTAATCCTTATGTGCTAATTACTAAATCTATTACATACTATACTATTTAACTTAATCTATTACAATATCTATTTTATATACATCATGAAGACGTCGTCCTGTACAAATATTAAAACAATACTCTGACGTTGTACTAAAAACATTCATCAAGGAAAAGATAAAATACATTCCCCAGTTCTTTATTAACTGGAAAATATTTTTTTTAATTAAGTCTTAGTTATTCTAATTGAAAAGCAACACAAGAACTGGAGAACAATAAAGGGGAACAATAAACTACGTAATAACAAGAAACTTTCAGTGTTGTATAAAGTGTTTTAAGCATTTTTGCACAACTGTCGATCCATTGCCATTTCGGCTACAAAGTACTCGCAAAGCTGTCGAAATCGTATTCCGGTCTCGGTCTTCTATTCCAATGTCGGTATCTGTATTAAAAAGGCGACAACACTACTTCGCGAATGCGTCCAACCATCAAAACCCCCAAATCGTAGCTGCCGCCGACTACGCACCTGACTCCTCTCCTATCAGCCGCTACTTCTTTTCGATCCTCCCAATGCCCTTTCTTCTCTTTTTTCGAATACAGATACTGCACACTGGATCACACATCGACCTCGCCGGCGAGGTCAAAGAATCCTTTGCCCGCTGGCAAGTGCAGAGCGCCACGGCGAGACACCTAGTATATGCCCTCCCTCATAGCGACT
This sequence comes from Phalera bucephala, assembly GCA_905147815.2. NCBI lineage: Eukaryota > Metazoa > Arthropoda > Insecta > Lepidoptera > Notodontidae > Phalera > Phalera bucephala. Next base: position 23,572,771 of record LR990609.1, on the reverse strand, counting down.
GCCCAACCTGAGGCGGTTCCTCCTTGAGGCGCCCATGAACTAGATGTTCCCTTGCCCTTTCGGGCGTAGTGGATGCACGCTAGCCCTATTGTCCAGTGAAGCTGTAAAGGCCCCGCCACTAACAGGGTAGATCAACCACACACATACAAACATACACAAAAAGTTATCCAAAGAGTCCATCCGGAAAATTTAAAAAATTGGGTCATATAATATGGGTACGTTCCCTAAGTACACTTCTGCCCCTCTAGGCGTGACGGCATAATAAAAACTCTCAATCTATGCTCAAATAGGTGTTTTTGAAGAATAACAATCATGAAAGTGTTACGATTCAGAAACACACGAAAGACATGGCCGAAGATGGCGCTAAGAACTCTGCCACATTGCAAATAAAAATAAACGTGGTGAAACGTGAGTGTACGATGAACATGTGTGAGTTAATTTTTTAATATAGGTGATAACAATACAAGGCGATTATATTACAAGAGTATGTTCCTATGTATACAAAAAAAAAAAAAGTCCCTCACCGGGTTAGTCTTCCTCAAAGGGGGTTCATCTTTTCAAATGGTAAATTACTGTTTAAATGGTAAATTACTGTGTTAATCATAAATTACCATTTAATGATAAATTACCAGTTTTAAAGATTTGTGTCTGTGTGTGTGTGTGTGTGTGTGTGCGCGCGCGCGTGTGCGTGTGCGTGTGAGTGTGCGTGTGTGTGTGCTAGTGCGTGTGCGTGTACCTTTACAGCTACACCGGGCAAAAGGGTGATAATGCAACAACTACGCTCTAGCCAGAAGGGCAAGAAAGCAACTAACTCAAGGGCGCCTGAAAAAAGAACGGTCTCACCTTGGACCGTCGCTATGAAAGAGGGCATACACTAGGTATCACTCCGTGATGCTCTGAATCGGCCGGCGGACAAAGGATTCTTCGACTACACCCGCGTGGTCTTGTATAACCAGTAGACAGTATTCTTTAGATAATTTAATAAATAAAAATTATCATTTCGCGTGATTTTACAACGTAGGGACATAAATGCAGGTCTATTATTATTGATTGTAGCTCCGCGAACACAAATACGAGCCGATCAATCAAGGGAGGGGTTCAGAATTATACGGCGGATATGAATTGCACTGACGGGCAGACTAGGGGAGATCATACACAATCTAAAATGTATGGCTACGTAGTATTGTAAATATTGTCCGTACTCAATCCTTCCATTGTTTACAAACTTACGGTGTAAAACTGTTACTTCGGCTTGAGTCTGGTAGCTTGTGATATGGGACTATGTCTTATGGATATATGGTATACACCCATTAGTCAAGCGCGCTGACGTTCTTGCCGGATCTTCTCAGTGAAGCCCGCGTTCGCGATTAGTAGTCATATTAGATAAAAAAAAATGCAAATCGACTATTTGTAAGTGCCCTCGCAGGGTTTATACAAAATAAATTATTTAAGTTTGATAGTAGTCTTTGCCAGTCCACGCTCAAATAAAATATCAGGGTGCAAATCAAATCTGATAATCACCGTAATAGCTTACTTATTAATACAATGTTTAAAAAATCATACCCTAGTTGGGATAGACGGTTGAAGAACAAAAACTTCCCTTTGTTGTCCCGAAAGAAACGACACATATTTTTTCCAAGATTTCAATAGCGAGGACTTGATTAGAGACCGGTAAAGAAGTTTTATATGACTATATATAATAATAATATCAGCCTAAACTGTCCCACTGCTGGGCTAAGGCCTTCCCTTTAATCAATCGAGGTGAGACAGATTAGATCATACTCCACCACGCGGACCCAGTGCGGATTGGTGGAGGTAGGTTTGTGGTTACCTGCTTCAGGTACTTATCAAGCCGCCTGTAGGGCTTCCAACTTGGCTTACCGACTACTACTTTAAGTGATAACCGGTACCACCGGCTTAACGTGCCTTCCGAAATACGGATACGCTTAAATATAAAAATGCCACAAACGGTCACCCATCTGAGACCGACCGTGCGGAACGCTGCTTAAACTTAGGTAAGAACACCGCGGTCGCACAGCACGGCGCCTGATTTTTTTAAACAAGAAGTCAAATTGTCACTCGTAGTCTGTCATCGATACGTATATCAAACAGGGGCCTGGTTATATTATATTGAAAGACTTACCAACGCATCTCGTCTTCCGAAGATCTACAGTGCAGATGGTGGGGTCCTTGCTCGTGTAGTAGACCATGACGCGACGGATCAGCATCACCCAAGCGCCACGCCACTCGCCTGTCACTCCCTCCTGCCATACAGATTCACCATACATAATAATCCTAGGCACTAACAGCCTTAGAAATTAAGAAGATGAAAATCTTAAAAAAGGCTATACTCTCTGTCTACCCCACAAAGGCAAGGCATGATATTATAGATAGATAGAAGTTCTTAAAAATCTACATAAAGCCTGAGTCTGTCAATATTAAACTAATTATTTTTAGTTTCATTTATTGTAGTTTGTGTCAAAATAGTAGCTTAAGAGTGTTATATCACTATCGGTACATATTATAAATACTGAAAAAAGGAAAACCGATTTCAAAAAGCAAAAACTAACTATTTAAAGTCGGTTCCGCTTGGTGCAGTCGGTTACTTGGCACCGACTTCACATATTTATTTTTGCTTTTTGAAGTCGGTTTTCCTTTTTTTTTGGAAGATTTTTTATTTTACAAATTTAAGCGATGAGTGAATTAATATTTATTTTATTTTTAGTAGGGAAAACTAACAGCTACACTAATGAGAATATAAAAGTTATTATTCCCATGTGGTGGTGGGGTCTTCCTTCCTAATTTTCCTCTTCCACTTCGCTCTATCGAACATGTCGTGTTCGGAGACATTTCACATATACAAATCCTTCTTTTCCTGTCTGGGCAACATCTCAGGGATGTTCAGATTAGCCGTTATATTCCACACATAATCGGGAGATCTCCTCTTCATATGGCAATACCAACGGAGAACGAATGTAGTCGTTGCGAGTTTTAACTCGAGTCTCGTCACCCCGCACATCGACCGAAGCGTCTTTATTTTAGTGACTTGAATGGAATGGACTTGGCGCTGCGTTACGGCCCGTGTTTCGCTACCATATGTTGAGACTGGCCCTATAATGCTTTTGTACAAGCCCTTGAACTTAGTGGTCAAAGGCAATGCGCGAAACGTATGGCAAATGTATGTATAACAACGGTTTGATTTAGTGGTTAGAGCGTAGGCTGCTCCGCTCATTGGATCGTGTAGTAGCCGGTTTGATCCCTGAACGGAACAAAAGTTGTATGGCCCACATGTTTGTTTCAGTCTGGGTGTTAGTATGGGAATTTCATATTTGTAAACGCACCCGCGACAAAGGAATCCTAAGATCCTAAGAAATTCCTAGAATGGAGCAACTTTTTTGTCGCGCATGCTCTCACTTAATAGAGTCTTAGGGACCTTAGTCTGTTCACATAAAGGTGTAATTGCAATAAATACTGAGTAATTTTTTTTCTTTTCTATATAACAACTTTACAATACATATAACAGCTGCCCCTGCAGCTTTACCCGCTTTAATTTTAGGGAGAATATTAACCCTCACTTCGCTACACGAAACATATGTATCTATAAATCAAATAGGTAAGTATTATACCGAATGGAGTCTGGCTGAATATAGCCGGTATGTATGATAGCATCGGTGCGAAAATATGAAAGAATATGCTCTGGTGGATGGGAAATATAGAAAGAATTACAAAACCAATATTCACTGCGACATTGGAAGGATGCAGGTACCGAGGAAGAGCTAGACTATCTTAACATGACCAAATATACCGTGACTTACTTAAAGGGCAAATCAAGTTTTATGTTTAAATACGTATGTATTTTTTTTTATTTATACTTTATGCACATGTGTACAAAGGCGGACTTAATCCCAGAGGCATATCTGCACTATCTGCCAGTCTGCCTTGAGGTGGTGTGGAAACAACTGTGGTAGGTGCTAAAATATGAGAATTTTAAAAAAGGGGGAAAGCAAGATAAAAGTAATACATCAATATATAATACAACACTATACATAAATTTATACATAATAATACATAAATATAATATATACGTACATATATATGAACCAGATAGTGTGACAACGTTTAGAAGATTCCGCCAACATGTTATGTAGTAGATAGACCTGCAGATTTGTTTTAAAAGTGAGACGATTGTTAGCCATCCTGAGGTCCAGAGGCAATTCATTCCATAGAAGGATAGATTGGATAAAGAAGGAAAAGTGAATGAAATCAGTCCGATGAGAGGGACACTGGATAAGACGATTATTTGAGGAACGTAGAGGTTTATCAAGAGTAGAGCATAGGTACTGAAATTGGGAAGTAAGATAAGCAGGCGAGACCGAAGAATGAAGGATAGAGAATAATGTTTTCAAAGCCCTCAGAGCTCTGAGTTGCCGAATAGGAAACCACTTTAAAAGTGAACGGTGCACTAACACATGATCGTATTTACGCATATTGAAAACGAATCGAATGCAGTTATTGAGTAACCGATCTAATTTATTGAGTTGATCTGCATTCAGGTCGAAGTAACACACATCACCATAGTCGAAAAATAGAAAAGATTAAGGACTGCACAAGTATTGCTTTTGTATTGGGTGGGCGAAAATTTTTTAATCGATAAAGGTATTGCAACGTTCCATTAACACTTTGACTAACGGATGTGACTTGGGTCTGCCAGCTAAGCGTGGTGTCGATATGTAACCCAAGATCTTTTACGCTAGAACTAAGGGGGATGACTGATTCATTGAACTCCAGTGCAGGCAGCGTACTAATGTTAATTTTGCTAATAAGTCTAGAGCTCCCCACAAGGATTGCTTGGCACTTCATTGGATTTACCGCGACACCAAATCTGTCAGACCAATTTTTAATTGCCTCAAGATCTCGATTCGATTTGCTGATGATGTCACAAATTCGATCAGCACTATCCTGCGAGTATAATTGCAAGTCATCGGCATACAGATGATACGCACACCGAAGTTCGGAGGTTATCAAATCAATGAAAATGGAAACACACAGACACAACACAACAAAAGAGGAGAAAGTATACCGCCTTGGGGAACGACAGTGTCGAGGCAACGCCAACCTGACGACGTCTCATCACTTAAAACTGACTGCTGGCGTTCCCGAAGATAAGAGGAAAACCAATCCAGCGACTCCTGAGAGCAAAGACGATAGGAGAGAATGGACAAAAGGATATCGTGACTAATAGTATTGAAGGCATTAGAAAAATCGACTAACAGAAGGGCAGTCACTTTGGTGTCTTCCATACCTGTACGAATATCACCAGTCACTTTAAGGAGAGCAGAAACGGTACCGTGGCCTGGCCTGAACCCAGATTGAAGAGGATTAATCTGATTATTGGTATAAATAAAATGGGAGAAAGGAACAGTGGAGAAATGACAATTAAGATCGTCTAAACTTATTGTATTTGGTAGGTCATGACGTCGTGTCTTGCCGATACCCAGAGTACCCAGGAATTTCCAAATATCGGCAGGCAAAGAAGATGTGATATTATTCAGAATATGACGGCGCTTAGCGTCACGTATCATCTTATTACACCGGTTTCTAGCAATTTTAAAATGGGCCCAATTGGCTTCAGTGCGATCTTTTTTAAATTCTCGAAATGCGCGATTTCTACGTCGCATGGCCATGCGAATTCCCCTGGTCATCCACAGATCAGGTGGTCGCTTTAACCTCACCTTTTTGACAGGGGCATGAATATCGTAGAGCTGAATCACATTTTCGTTAAGCATGCATATTTTGTCATCTATGGTGCCAGCTTCCATAAGCGGTGTCCAGTTGAGTTGGGATGCATCTTCGGCTAACTTCCCGACATCCATTCGAGCAAAACAACGCCTGTGCAGAACCTTGGGAAGGGGTTTGGGAACTTTGAGGATATAGAAAAGGAATATGAGGTCATGATGAGAAAAACCAGGGGCATCGTACTGCCCATGGAAGGAAACGAGGGAAGGATTTGAGGTAAGTATGAGGTCGAGCCAGGTATCATCACCGTTGACATTATGGTGTGTAGCTTGAAAAGGCAGAATGTGCAAACTAGCTGACTCAACAAGGTGTAGGAGTTTACGGGAACGAGGGGAATCGTGGGCTAGGAGATTGGTATTGAAATCACCCATGATGATGTGATGTACGTAGTCAGACCCCAAGGATTCCAATACCGATTTGAATTCGGTGAAATAATCAACGGTTGGTGGACAATACACAACACCAATTACGATTTTGGCGCCTTTGACCCAAACCTCGAGAAATAGAAACTGCAGGAGCCGGGTGAGTGGAAGATATGGCTACAATTTTGTAAGGAAGATCACTCCGAAGGTAGATAGCAACTCCTCCGCCGCTCTTATTAACCCGGTCGTTCCGAATAAGAATATAACCAGGCAGAGCATAGGAGATTGAGAAAAGTCGAGGTTTGAGCCAGCTCTCAGACATCAGGATGGCGTATACGTTAATGTTGCTAAATGTGTCATATAATTCACTGTGATGACAAGGTATGCTTTGAGCGTTGATATGACAAACATTAAGCGTATGACATACTTGCTGGTCGAATTTATCGCGAAAAAAGTCACTTAGGTTATCATCTAAGGAGCAAAAACTTATATTAGATGAAGAGGGGAGTCATTGGCGGAGCGAAAAGAATCAGTATCTGATATCATAAACAGTATATATAAATATATAATAAATAAATATAAATTTATAACTATTTTTTAGAAAATGATAGTATAATACTACTAACTAAATTGGTAGCACAACGTTACGTTTCAGCATCACCCGCCAGCTAACATTATCAAATTTAAATAGGTCTAAAACAAAAAAAAACAATAACGGTATACACTTTTGCACGCAAAACTTGCTCCATAATAATTAAATGGAATCAAAGGTGTCCTAAACGTCACCATCCGGTACAACACAATTAATTCAATACAAATATAAAAAAAAAAAATATATTAAAAAACAGGAATTAAAGCAAGAAGCAAATGGTATGAAAGATATTAACCTAAAACCTAAATGAGCACGAACAATATATTGGTAACAACCAACAAGAAATTAGTCGCACATATCCTTGAAACTTATAATAAAAAGAAATACTACTATTTTAGGTTTTTGAACGCACACGATTGATTAAGTCAGGGTGACATTTGATGTCAATCTCAATTGAGCAATTCAAGCACAACAACAATTCATTTTAAACGGTAGGTACATGAAGACGACAATAAAATAATATAAGTGATGCACAAACAATGCAGAAAGTAAATTAAGAATAGAAACAGGAAAAAAGAGGATACAGAAGATAAACAACAAAAGGGAGATTACAACACAATGTGAGTACTAGGCATGCCTTTTAAGTTCTGTGGTTCTATATATCCCGGCAATTCTAAATTTGGAACTGTTCTCTATTCGAATGTGTTTAAATTTTGAATCTCAAAACAGTTGAAAGTATTAGGATTAATGCTATTGCTTAGTCACAGCGTCTATTGGAATCTGTCAGGTTACGTATGAAAATGAATCTTTGTAAGGAAAATGTTCGTGCAATAATTTTCTACAAATTTAGAAGAGGTCTGACACGGCTTCAGTGTTTTGAAGAGCTAACATCTGTGTTCAGTGATGAAGCCCCATGTCTGCGGACTGTCGAACGCTGGTATTTAGAATTCCAGCGTGGGCATTCTAGTGTTAGTGACAAATCTCAAGAAGGACGCCCAAAATCCGCCTTCACTGAAGATAACATCATTGCTGTGAGACAACTAATTCTCGAAGATCGTCATGTGACGTATCGAGAGATAGAGGCTCTATTAGGCATCTCAGGGACAACCATTCAGAAGATCTTGCACGAAGCGCTTGGTGTGAGAAAGCTAGTTTGCCGTTGGATACCGCATCTGCTTTCCGACGATCATAAGGCGGCCCGCGTCAGATGGTGTAAGAAAACTCTGCAAAGGTTCAACCGAGGAGAGTCAAATCACGTCTACGACATCATCAGTGGTGACGAATCTTGGATCTATGCCTACGATCCTGATTCCAAACAACAATCTACAATCTGGGTCTTTCAAGACGAGCCAAAGCCGACTAAAGTTGTTCGTTCTCGAAGCACTTCAAAGAAGATGGTGGCCTCGTTCGTTGGAAAAAGCGGCCAAGTTGCGACTATTGCACTTAAATATCGTAGAACGGTTAACGCAGAGTGGTATACCACAGTTTGTTTACCACAAGTCATCGCCGAACTTCGAAAATCTAACTCAAAGCGACGCATCATCCTGCACCACGACAACGCAAGCTCACACAGCGCTCGTCAAACGATTGAGTATTTGAAGCAGGAAAAAGTAGAAATTCTTGACCATCCTCCATACAGTCCTGACCTAAGCCCTAACGATTTCTTTCTTCTTCTTCTTCTTCAGCCGAAAGACGTCCACTGCAGGACAAAGGCCTCCCCTAAAGACCGCCACAACGACCGGCTTTGTGCTGTACGCATCCAACTTCTACCCGCGACCTTCACCAGGTCATCGGTCCATCTTGTAGGGGCCTACTCATTCCACGTCTTCCGGTACCTGGTCGCCATTCGAGAACCTTTCTGCCCCAACGGCCGTCAGATTCGATTCGACTTTTTCTTTACATTTCCTAAAATTAAGAAAAGTCTTCGTGGTCATAGGTTTCAGTCCGGTGAAGAAGCAGTCGACGCTATCAAGTCAGCCATTTTGAACACCTCCACTTTAGAGTGGAATAAATGTTATAATAACTGGTTTGAGCGAATGGAAAAGCGTATTAAGTTACGTGGTGAATACTTTGAAAAACAATAAAAAGTACTATAAGGTTCTAGTTGTGTTTTTTTCTTCAAACGACAAACCTGTAAAGGCATGCCTTGTAGTACCTATTAATTGAAATCGATGGTTTATTATATTGTACCTGCTTGTACGTAAGATAAGTTGACTTATTATCTACGTCTTTTCAGCCCTCCCGAAGTCTCACTCACGTTCCCACTCGACGATGATCCGTCCGCCTTCTTTAGGTATTTCGCCAGTAAGGGGCCCAACGCTTCAGCAGACGTGATGCGGTGCCGACTTCCATCGGTAGCCTTCAAAATAGAAACGTCCAGCGTCCAGCAGGATCTTACTCCGAAATGCCTACGCGCCTTCCCGAAGATTGCTTGACCAAAAGGTCAAAAACTCCCTGACGGAAATGGAAGATCCCTTTAACTTTGACTTCGCCCTCCAGGTTGAGTGCTTATCGTCAGCGCAAGCAAACCTGACGAGAACGAGCCTATAATGATCTTGGGCAGAAGCCCCAAGTCTATGGCAACTGTTTATAGAGGACACTGAGAGATTCTTCAGGCCCATCTTGTTATGCAGTGTATCCAGAATAATGGCCCTGCTGTCCTCTTGTTCCCTCTCAGCAATGCCTAAAAAGAGCAGAGTTTTCCAACGGTGCCTGGTCTCGAAAGTGTCCAACTGCTTCACGCACTCACTGATTTGGCCCCGGAGCAGTCCTAGCATGCTGAATATGAGCTCCCTGAAGGTACGGAATTCTTCAGCTACTTTTAGACAGTGTCTTTCGCAGGACCTGCATTCTGGATTTGAGCTTCAAGTTCTCCCATCCTCTTCATGAAGCTCCTCTCAAGGATTTTTTTACCCTGATAGGACCTCATCAAGCTGCGACATGGTGAAATATAATGAAATGACAACAAGTGAGGTGATGTGCTGGCAAGTGATGCTAATTTGTGCTAGTTTCACATAAACGTGTCACAAATGTAAGTAGAGCTTATTCCAATGATACACACTGTGTACAAGTATAAATAACTTACAAATATTTGCCTAGTTATTTTTAAATAAAGATGAAAACTTGAAAACACGTCTGTACTTTTTCAACACCTACCCGAAATGTATGTAGTATGATAAGTTTAATCAGTATATAGGTTTGTAAAATTGAACACCAGATAACTCTTTGTCCTAGTACACCATAAGCAATGATTAAAAGGGCGCAAAATTTGGCCGAATCGAATAGTGACCCTGTTCGTTGCGACCACCAAGGTTAAGCAGCGTTCTGCACGATCAGTCTGAGACGGGCGACATTACGTGTTCGTGGTATTTCAGTTTCCGAGTGTCTTCGTGCTTCGGAAGGCACGTTAAGCCGTTGGTCGGTTACCACTATAAGTGGTAAAGTCGAATTAGAAGCCTTATGGGCGCCTTGTTCCAACAGCAAGTTCCGCGAAGCAAGGTCTCCACTCTGGAGCCCACCTACAGTAATCTGCACTCGACGGTCCGCTTTTGGAGAATGACCTAATCTTTCACCCCTATTCGAGAGAGAAGGCCTTTGCCCAACAGTGGGACAGCACAGGCCAATTTTAAATATACTGTGTTTAAATAATACTAGCCCTTGATACGACACGGCCTTATCTGAAAGACAACTCAAGATTCTCTGTAAACGACGAACGTGTATGACGGTGGCAGAAAGAAGCCAGAAAAGTCTGTGAGGAAAGAACCTTACCTACTTTCTGCGTAACCCATAAGGGAGTTACCGTTATGATATAGATAGATATTCAATAATCAAGTTGTTGTGTTGTCTCATTATTACATTTAGACGGCAGGATGTAATTATACGATGATAGGTAGGTACCATTAGGGGTAGCACTAAATTAATTTAGGGTGTCGCGTGACGACCGGTGCGCTCCCGACTCGGCGTATCGATCCCCTGGTGCAATCACAGAACCCGTTATAATAAAACACTAGAAGCGAAATAGCGCACGATATTTTTCGTTACCACTATCACCGCTTTGCTATCATCATCATTATTTCTTTCTCCCTCTTACGCCACTAATCACTATCCTGAGCCAATCTTGGACAGGTCTTACCTACGCACTTACCCATATCACTTATCCATCTTTGCATACATTCAAAGTTTGAAAAAAATAAATACGGACTCATATACACTCACTTCATTGCTGTAATATATAAATTTAGATGAATCGTTTCACCTTATAGGTACGGTTACAAGTTTTGGAAGACTTTCAAACAGACTTTCAGCCACATAATTTTTTTGATAATTTTCTCACTTTTGTGGCGACTAGTTCACGCGGCTACATCGCTTCTAATAATATAATTATATAAGCCCTGTTAAGAAACTGTCCCACCGTTGGACACGGGCCTCCGTCACCGCCACGCTGGCCCAGAGCGGGTTGGCAAACTTCACACACCTTCGAGCAACTCTTAGGCATGCAGGTTTCCTCACGATGTTTTCCGTCACCGTTAAAGCAAATGATAGTTAATTTTTAATACGCACATGATTTCGAAAAGACAGATGCGTGCCTGGGTTTGAACCCGAGACCTCTGACTTTGCAGTTCAACGGTCTAACCACTAGGCTATCACTGCTATGTCACTTCTAATGTATTTCTATTGGTGCAACATATGACTCATAAAAAGTCGCGAAGCGTGTGGAGCAGATTTTGGAAATTCAAAATTAAGCGAACTGAACTCAGTTGCAGAAACCTCATCATTAATATTTCATTACATAAAGCCGCATTATGACTAATGAGTCGATGGTTTCAATGTAAAATTTGTAGTAGTTTTCTTTGGTGCAATAATTAATTAACGATTTATGTTACCTTTAAAATTTAACGAACGTTTTTGTAACAGAAAATCAGGCGAATTTGGAGCATATTTTGCAATCGTTACCGTCAATTAAATTATAACCTGAGTGAGTATAAAAGTGAAACAATTGAACTATTTTATTAAACTATAATTTTAAATTTGCTTATATTGTATTTTACGCTATGATTAACGTTTACTTAATGATTTTTTTTACAATGCTTGTTTTTTATGTAATTAATTACGAGTTTTAAGATATTTAAAGCGCTCCCCAGACACCCCGAGGTTCAAACGTTGGTGTCATCTATGGAGGCCATTATGGATCCTGGCTTATGGGAGTTACAGTGGTGGGAATGTGTAGCAGACTAATAGTCAGTTTAATTTAACTAAAAGATAGATTTAATTAGTAGTAGTAGTATTCTGACATATTTTTCTTTTAAAAAACGTCAACATTCTTTGAAATATCGAATCATCTAATAAGCAACATTCCTAAAAAGGCAGAAATGGAAAATGCATGATTGGTTGAATGTCCGAGAAGCGTATTGCCTAAACAGTAAGGATGAGTACTAAACAAACTACGTAAATAGCTTAATGTCAGTAAAGCAATTTACCTGCACAAAAGCGTACAGAAACCTACTAAGCGAAATACCTAAATAGTCGATCGTTTAAGAAGCGAAATTTAATAGTGGCACAACAGAAATATGATATAATTACGGTACGTAACATAATTTTATTCAACTAAATGATGTTTTACTTTATGATATAGTGTATTTTGATACCCTACCCGTAAAGTTACCTATTGTATTTCAGGCATCCTGCTTGTTAGTCATGATCACACAAATAATAATAAAAATTCTGTAGGATTATCCATCAGCAACTTGCTCTTAAATATGGCCTTGTGGACTCTGAAGTACCGTACTACCAGTACCAGCCTCTTCCAGTTCTCGAAAGTGGTAATATCATGCTCTACTGAGATCGATCTATTATCACGGACAGGACTATTGTAGCCAATATACCTGATACCATGATAGTAGATCGATCGATGCGTCGTGTAATGCTAGTTGATGTCACCATTCCGCATGATGAGAACCTTGTGAAGTCCGAAAATGAAATATTATCTAAATATTTGGACTTGGCCCATGAGGTTACCGCCATGTGGAATGTTGATTCAACTATCATTATTCCGATAGTCGTTTTAGTCAAGGGCCTTATAGGGAAGAGCTTCGATAAACACCTTGACAAGCTCTCGCTAGGCAGTTGGGTGAAGGGCCTGATGCAAAAGGCAGTAATGTTGGACACGGCGCGCATTGTGAGAAGGTTCCCCTCTTTGGAGCCCTGACCACCGGTAGCTTGGGTCGTAGACCTTGCTGTCGGTGGAGCACATTTTTTTTAGGCAATACGAGGAGGGATCAAAAAGTAGTGAGAACGACATATTCCTTGGAAAAAAAAATACTGACAGGCATAGCTCAGATACATATTTGTTAATATTATTAAAAAAAAAATCTTCTATTCTCTTTTGTTTTTTTCTGAATGTAGTCATTTGTTTACTTCGTGTCGGAACGTGTTCTCGAAAATGGAGAAAAACGAAGTGCGAGCCGTTATTAAATACCTCTGTTTAAAAAAGTTAACGACGCAAGAGATTCATTGCGATTTGGAGACAACATTAGGAGAGTCTGCTCCGCCGTATTCCACTGTCGCAAGGTGGGCTTCTCAATTTCGAGTAGGGAGAACGAGCACGGAAGAACATCGTTGCGGCCGTCCATCGACGTCAGTCACTCAAGAAAATGTTGCGAAAGTCGAGAAAATTGTATTGAGCGATCGAAGTTACCATCCGATACTTAATTCAAGAAACGGGCATTTCATATGGAAGAATTCAATCCATATTGAAACAATCTTTGAATATGAGAAAAGTCTCCGCAAGATGGGTGCCGAGAATGTTAACCGACAGTCAGAAACAAACAATGGACGAAACATGGGTCCATCATTTTGATCCCGAGACAAAACAGCAATCTTCGCAATGGAAACGGCCATCATCACCGACCCCGAAGAAGTTTTGTGTCGTGGCATCGGCTGGCAAGGTTATGGCTTTAATATTTTGGGACTAAGAAGGAATATTGCTGATTGATTACCTGGAGCGTGGAACCACTATTACAGGCCAATATTATGCAGCTTTAATTCCCAAGTTGAGGAATGCTATCAAAGAGAAAAGGAGAGGGAAACTTCGAAGGGGCGTGCTGTTTCATCACGACAACGCACCCGCGCACAGGTCGGCAGTTGCGATGGCTGCCATTCAACAGCGCTGGCTTCGAATTGGTTGACCACCCCCCTTATTCACCAGATCTGGCGGCTAGCGATTTTTTCTGTTCCCCAAATTGAAAAAATACTTAAGGGTAAACAGGTACGAAGACGATAACGAGGTGATGGATACCGTGGAGAGCTTCTTGCAGGACCAAGACAAAACTTTTTTTGTGAAAGGGATTGAAGCCTTGGAAAAGCGCTGGACTCGGTGTGTAGAGAGACTCGGAAACTATGTAGAAAAATAAATTATTAAGTTATCAATAGTCATTATATTCTATCTCATTCTCACTACTTTTTGATCCCTCCTAGTATATATAAAAATATTTGTATTTTTATATATATTTTATAAGAAATTATACTTAATAAATATATACATAATAATTCTGTGATCATGATGCATTTTAGGCATCCTGCATGTAGGTCCTGATGTATTTTAGACAGTTTGCTTCTTAGCCATGACGCATCTTAGACATCTTGCTTCTTAACCATGATGCATTTGAGGCATCCTGATGGTTAGCCATGAAGCATCTTAACTATTTCGCCTTCCTATCCATTCTGCTTTTAAGACAACTCGCTCATAACCCGAAAAATCTTTCGTTGGGTTAAATATTGAAACCGGCCATGAGTCCCATAAGAAATAATCTCATCAGCTTGGGGAACATAAGTGTAGCTGTGTTTATTTTTAACCGACTTCAAATAGGAGGAGGTTTATGTTTTTTTAGGAAAGACCAATGGAACAAATGAGCCTCGCCTTTGCCTCTAAAAGTAAAATTACCAAATCACTCAAAACTTAGCTGATTATGCAAACATTGAATCAATACACGCTAAGCAAATAGCATTGTCGGAAGTTATTACGCAAAACATAATAAGCACCAACCAGGTGCATTTCAATTTGAATTTTAGCACCCTAATAACAAAATTTATATATGCAATAAATACTAATACAACACATAATTAATTCTGCAGACATTTCAATCTGAATTTTACTACCCTGATAAGTTAATATATTTTTGCGATTTGCATTAAAACACATAGTAACTAATTCGAAAGTTTGGATGTTAGTTGACGGAATTTGATAAAATTTGGCAACGGATGTATTTTAACGACATTTAGTAGTCTATTTTTAAAGCTATCAATTTGGGATAACGTCATAAATAAATAGCTTTGACAATACAGAGTACGAAATGCACTAAATTTCATTACAATGAATTCGGAAGGACTTATCGGCCGTAATTGATAAGTCAGTGATCGTTATCTATGTCATAATAAAAGTAATTCCAGACTGATACTGGGAATTTTCTATCTATCTATCTATCTATCTATAACCTCACGCCAGATCCCTTGCGGGGTAGGCAGAGAGTACAGAGTTCCAACAGGTTCTTTCCTTACATACCTCTCTGGCTTCCTCGACTCTCATAGTTCGTCTCATACACGCTCGCCGGTTACGGAGACTCTTGACTTTTCCATCAGATAAGACTCGGTTTATTTGGTCGTGGTAAGATAGTCTAGGTCTTCCCCGGTACCTGCATCCTTCCACTTTCACATTGTATATCTGTTTTGTCATTCTTTCCTCTGGCATTCTTTCTATATGCCCGAACCAACGGAGCATGCCCTTTCTCATCTTTACACCGATACTATCTTTCATACCTACTCGCTGTCTTACTATGCTGTTGCTAATGCGGTCGGTCAGCTTCACTCCGCACATCTTCCGCAGAGCTCGCATTTCTACCGCATTTATCCTACTTTCATTCTCCTTCTTACATACCCAGCTCTCGCTACCATATAACAGCGTTGGGACAAGAACTCCGTTATGTATGGCCAGCTGCGCCTTATGACTTAAGTGCCGGCTCCCGAGTAGCTTTCCCATCGCACCATTCACTCTGTTCCCTGCACTCACTCTTCTCTCTATGTCAGCGGTGTATTTCCCATCCTTACTGAAGGCGCATCCAAGATATACAAACTCATTCACTTGCTCCAGCACATCGTTACCAACCACAATCCTTACATTCGTTCTGGTTTCTTCCCTTTCAAAAACCATAATCTTGGTTTTCTTCACATTCAAGTGTAAGCCATTGATCATGCAGTCGTCTTTCATAACTGTGACTAGTGTTTGCAGATCAGTGGCTGTTGGCGCTATTAAAACCGCGTCATCTGCATAAAGTAGATGGTTTACCACTAAGTCACCCATTTGTACACCTTCATTCATCGCTTTCAGTCTTTGAAGACTTTTGTCCAGATATATTATAAACAGTCTAGCGGACAACACGCAACCCTGCTTGACGCCGATTTTAACGGCAAACCAGGGTGTTACCACCCACCCGTACGCATGCCTTGCAGTCCACATAAGTGGACTGGACGGCTCGCAACAGAGTGCCATCTATACCATACTCTGGCAAAATGTCCCAAAGTCTCTTCCGCACAACTCTGTCAAATGCCTTCTCCAGATCTACAAAACCGCAGAAAACCTTCCGGCCCACTGCCAGATGCTTCTCTACGATGTTGCGGAGTGAGAAGACTTGATCCGAACATCCTCTTCCAGACCTGAAACCTGGGAATTTTGCGATAGATAATCCGCATTTGTCCAACCTAGGATTTAAACCCAGGACCTCGCAATTGCAAAGCACATCATTTGCCATTAGACTAACGAGGCAGTCAATTTATCAGCAAGGCATCTAAGTCTAGTAGACAATATTTAGCACGGTTACTCATAGCTATACATTGAAGGAAAATAGCCGTTCGCAAAACAAAAGTCGCTTGGCTTGGATAACGGAACAATAATAGTCGCTTAGCAAATACATTCGCATCGGCAATAATGCACTTTACTACCTTAAAAATAAAGTCTACATTATTTTATACTTGTAGGAGAAAGTAATTCTTCGATTTTGAGATCACTTACTTGTACAGGACACTTGGGTTCTGGTAATGCAGGTTTTTGTGCGATTCGACGTGACCTGCCTAAATCTATACTTTTTTTTAATCTTTTCAAAAAAACGTAGCACCGCTCTATGTATCATTTCTGTGTCGTAAATGCGTTTACAGACATTCACATATAGAAACAGCCAGACCGAAAAATATATTTGTGGGTCACATAAAAATTTGTAACGTGCGGGGATCGAACCCGCGACTCTGGATCCAGTTTCTTTTGAGTTACATAAAAAATCCTCATGGACTAAATACGTTATTTTTATGAACTGCAAAGTATCGTGATAGTAATTTTACCGTTTCGCTGTTAATATAATACATATTTATGTATGTATTTCCTGGCTGACTGGAATAACAATATAGAACCAGCTCAGAAATGAAATCAGTTGAATTAGCACTGTAATATCAAAATTAGAAGGACGTATTTCCCCTTTCCCTTTCCATTTTATTTGTGTCTATCTAAATTATATTGAAACAGCGATTATAATATATAAAGGGAAAACATATTCGCCTTTATTCCTCAAGCAGGGCTGGCAGAGGTGTTCTGTACACCCACTTTTCGTCGACGATGTTAGATCCCATGTGGTAAGGGACGAGCCTATTGCCATGTACAGGGCGCTATTCCCGACTCCTTATCGACACAGGGATTTCTTCGATAGAAAAACTACAATTGTCCGACCTCGCATTTGAACCCAGGATCGTAGAGCACATTAATCGCTACTAGACCAGGCAGTCTACAAGTAAGAAATATATTTTGAGGTCTGTAAAGAAATAACCTGTTGGAACTCTTTACTATCTGCCTACGCCGCAAGGGATCTTGAAATAGATAGATATTTCATTTATTAAAACTTTCTAATATCGTTATACTATATTACATCGGTGTATTACATTAACGCAAATATGCGTAATACATACTGAGTTCTTAGATTTACGCGAATATTACACATGAAATAAAACTATTTTTTCGGATTTTATCGCGGTTTATTTTATGATTTTTAAGTTAAGCGAAACGTCGGGAACTTAAAAATCAAAAAATAAACCGCGATAAAATCCGAAAAAATAGTTTTATTTCATATGCGTAATACATTTTGCCTCGACGGTGCCGGCACACGATTGAGTTACCCAATAATATAATAATGCACATGGAAAACAAGGCATTTTACAAACAAAAAATGCAATAATGTTACTGTAATACTGCTCCTTTTATACTGTAGAAGAAATTATAATAAGAAATATAACTGCGGATCACACGAATATTTGTACCGTGTGGAAATGGATATTTTTTCAACTGTATGTGTGTGAATGATTTACGCTGTTGGCCGGGGGGCATTTATAGCTTCAGCGGACAAGAGGGCGAGCGTGCAACCACTACGCTCGCGACAGAAGGGCAAGGGGGCAACTAGCTCAAGGCCGCCTCAAGAAGGAACGGCCTCGGCTTGGGCAGTCACTATGGAAGGGCGTGTACTAGGTGTCTCGCCGTGGTACTCTGCACCGGCCGGCGGGCAAGAGAATCTTTGACCTCGCCGGCGAGGTCGGTGTCTGATCCTGTGTGCGATATATATCCGAAAGAAGGGATGTCCGAATGATGGGAAGGGCATCGTGAAGGCCGGTAAAAACATGCCGCAGACGGTCGTAGCGGCTGATAGGAGGGGAGTTAGGGTCGTAGTCGGCGGCGGCTACGATTAGCGGATTCCTATGATTGGACACGTTCGCGAAATATCGGGTTGTCGCCTTTTTTTTATAAAAAGACGCCAATTGGTTCAAGACCGAGATCGGAATGGAGATAATATTTTTTCAAGTAAAGTAATATATTTAGTAAGTATTTTTTATTGGGACTAAGCCCGCCACATATTCCCACCATTGTAACTCGTGTAAGCCAGGATCCAGGATTAAAGTAATCCAGAATTTAAGTAAGTATATGAAACGAATGAATACATAGAATCGAAAAAAAATCACTATATGTAATATCCGTATAATAGCTTAGATGGAAAGTTAGTTATCCGTCAACTAAATGATATCCTGCTATTCTTTATAAACCTAATGTATCCCCACTGCTGGGCAAAGATCTCCCCCTTTTTCCTCCAACGATCTCTAACCACTGTCAATAATGGTCATTCTGTTAGATACCAGTGCTGATTCCATTACTCCCGTTGCAGACAGGGCTACCATGATAAAAAAGTGTTTGTGTACTCGATGCACTTCAAGAAGTATATGGGTTAGAGACTTAATATTTAGAAATATGTTTTAAACTCTATTTTTAAGGATTTGGTAAAATAAATGCATGGTATATCGAAATATTGTCGATAAAAAAATCTAAATTCAATTGCTTTAAGTTATGTGTCATACGCAAAACATCACTATAATATTTTTCACATAACATGGTTAGTGACAGTTGTAAGTGCCAAACGAAATTAATATTTCATTCCGTGATATTAAGGCATAAAACCATAAGTATAGAAACGGGTCATGCCTCTTATTGCGATTTAATAAAGTATAATTTTCTTTGACACTTACAACTGTCACAGTACCCATCTTAAATGAAAAATACTATAGTTAACTCGTCCATAGAATTTACATAAAACATAGAAAAATGTATCAAAGTTCTTGTAAAGCAGCTTTTTTATTTCATAGCGTGTTTTTTTTTAGTAAATAATTAAATTTGTCCTGCGCGCGCTCTATACATCCATCCCTTATTATTCATTTGTTAAGTAATTGCATTATAGTATTTTTAATGACAGTTGTACGTGTCAAAGAAAATTATACTTTATTCAATGGCAATAAAAGGCATTACCCATCTCTATACTTATGGTTTTATGCCGTAATACCATTAAATCAAATATTAATTTCGTTTGGCATTTAGAACTGTCACTACCCATCTTATGTGAAAAATATTATATTGTCACTTTCCCGGATGATAAATGAATATTCGCGGTTGCCTCTTAAAACCGCTACATTAAAATGGAATCGAGGACATTTGAACCGAATGGACACAAATAAGAATGCCTAACTGTGTACCGAATGGGTCCTACAACAAGGCCATCCTCATCGAGAAGGCCCAGAAAGCGGTGGCGCGATGACCTCGCCACGTATCTGAACTGACTGTATATTAAAGTAAAAAATGGACTATTTAAATGAACAACTTTTATCTCAATATCATTAGCCACATGGCTTCAACTGCAGCACAAACGCCTACCCTAAAGATCGCTCATACTTCAATGATGAATTAAAAATCAGCCCTTATGCTCATAAACTCAAATCATTGGTCTGAGCTAATAAAAAACTTATTACTACGGATGAGAATCGAACTTATAAATAACTATCCGAACACTCCACAGAATACTGAGTTCTTAGATTTACGCGAATATTACACATGAAATAAAACAATTTTTCGGATTTCAACGCGGTTTTTTTTTTTATTTTGAAGTTCCCAACGTTTCATGTGCTTTGCAGCACCCATGGGAAGGACTGAGGTGTTAGACGTCCAAAAGGCAGTTCCTTCGGGGTACTCAAAGCTGCGAAGCACTTAAAACGTCGGGAACTTAAAAACCAAAAATAAACCGCGATAAAATCCGAAAAATAGTTTTTTTTTCACACCACAGAATGTTGCTTTCTATCAAGAATCACGATTCTATATTATACGCCAACTTGCTTCCTGCATTAGATAGAATAATTCCAAGCATGAAAATAACGATGCTGTATTAATAACGACACGAGCGTGCTTCCAACGTGAAGGGTGGCCTCGGGCGCAAACATCGAAGGCCTCTATAAAACGATATAGACAGTTCATGCAGGGCTAGCACACGCGGCGCGACAAGACATATGTCACGATTTTGTCGCCCTAAACGTGAAATATCTGTCCCGTACCGATTGGACGCGGTGGTCCGTGACAAAAGTTTGACACGACAATACCCATTTCAAGAGTTGTATTGACTAACGTATAAAGAAGACTATTTTGAAATGCGTACAGGACTGGAATCACGGGCCGAGAAAATTTTGTCCTGTTCTAACCCTGCAGCTAAAATGCTAGAGGGCTAAAGTCCACATGAATCTTGAGGCATCAGTGATCATCGACTTAGCGACAACACGGCGTTATGGATTTTATGTGTCATATTTTACCAACTGTAATCCCAGCATTGAGCTCCCGATCCCAATCAAATTGTCCATGGGTGCCAAAAATATCGTGTGTGGTTTAGACCACTAGAAAAAAGATAGGAATAAACTACGTCACGCCTGACAGAGGTGTCAGAGGTGGACTGTGTAAACTCATATACCGTCAAAGATTTTGGATCGCAATTTAATAGGGGGAGAATCTGTCATTATATCGGGCATGATTTCCGATTCAAACTTAAATCATTAATTTTGTATAAATCTTGCAAATTCTCTAGTTTACATATTATTAACACGCTTTTATTAGCTTGACCTGTAACTATGTACCAGAATCTTTGAACGTAATTTCAACAACTTCAAGGCGTCTAATTAATTTGAAAATTGGTACACGTATCAAGGAGCTATAACAATACAATAATTTTATATCTTTGCCCTAATACCTCAGGGTATTAGGGCTAGGATCTGTCTGTCTGCCTTTCCGGTTCAAATCTTGTGATACATTTTTCAAGCACTTGCGGGTATCCGAATGAGCTGAAATGTGGCATATGTAAAGTCGATGACAATGCAATAATATACCATGTACCATGGAGCTGGTCCGACGTTGGAGTTGGAAGGTGGCCTATGGACCATGTGAACTATACATTTAAATTTCTAATCTACCCCCGGAACACGGCCTCCACGAAGAAGATCACCATCGAGAAACCCGGGAAGCCGTCGAAAAACTCAGCGGGCTCGTCTTGTGCTTGTCTTTTTTGTCTAACTCTTTTTTCTCTTTTCTCTCAGCCGGTTTAACTTTTTTGGCATATTCAAACGCAGGACTATTTTCAAGAATGTTTCGACGTAAAACTACAATTTGCCCAACCAAGGATTCAGCCCCTGGACTTCATGATTGCCATCCGCACTATACGCCACTAGAGCAACGACGTTGGCGTAAGTATTTTAAAAACAATGGATCACTAGATCCTGGGTCAAATCCTAGATCGGACAAATGTAGTTTTTCTATTGAAAATTTATCCAGTACCAATCCGGAGTTTGGAATTGTGCCCGGTATATGGCAATAGGCCCCCCTATGTGATAGGGCGTACACTGAACATTATCGGCGAAAAGTGAGTGTACACGGTACACTTCTGCGAACCCCGCTTGGGGAATATAGGCGTGACGGTATAAACAGATTCACTAGAAGACTATAATCTAGGAATAAACCCGGCCCACGTTTCTAAAAATAATATAACCTAACGCTTAAGTTCAAAGTTCAATACGAATAAAATTAAAATGGGATTATTTCGAAGGTATATCCAATACAAAAAGAATAATCAAAATCAGTTCATAAGCAATGAAGTTATAAAAAAAACAGACGAATTGTAAACCTCCTCCTTTTTTGAAATCGGTTAAGATTCTGCTTAGTGTACCTTCAGAATTGACATGATACCACAATAACTTAATCTACACATTCTTATTGTTGTTAAGGAGTTCCCTGGTGTATCTTTAAAGTCCAAGGTCCAATACCAATGAAATTAAAATGGGACTACTTCGGAGCTATACTGAACCTAACGCAAGATGAATCATGAAAATTGATCCATAATCGACATAAATATCGGTAAACATACATCATAAAAAAATACATACGGTCGAACATAGAGCCTCCTTCTTTTTGAAGTAGATTAAAAATATATTTCAACAGTACAAGTACATATATGATAGTTATAGTAAATTGTGAATCAATTACGCATACTCTCCGACAGTCAGACTGGTATGTTGTAGCGATGATAAATGAAACGATCGACGCCAGACAAAACATAACCACTCGGGCATACGATAATGATGGGAAAATGTGAATCACTTCTATGAGTTCACACACTCACACTCACATACGGCAGTGCGCAAAGGTTGCTGACATTATGCTACAGTCATACAAGAATCTTTGAACCCGCGGAAAAATTCGGCCCTAACGCTGTCATCAAGTGAAATGTCTCTTTATGACACTCGCAGAGGTGCCGTTTGCTATGAAATTTACCAAAGTTCTTTTTTTAGTAGTGACCATGCGGACCCACCTGTTAAAATATCTCCTTGGAAGTCGGAAAATTTTACTAAGAGTCAACCCTAATTTGTCAAAAATGACAAGGGGCAGTGTCATTTACGACCCCAAAAGATCCTTGTCGGAATATACATACTTTCAAATGTTGAAAATAAAAATACTACATCAACACACCTATATTCCCCAAGCGGGGAGGTAGAGATGTAGTATGTACACCCACTTTTCGGCGACGATATTAGGTCCTCATGTAATAGGGGGCGAGTATATGCCGGGCACAATGCCAGACTCCGGACTTAAATTGGAAGTATTTCTATCGAAAAATTACACTTCGTTTGACCTAAGAATCGAACGCAGTAAGTAAGGAAGATTTCCAAACCCATTTTAATGTTAAACGACTTGAACTCGAAGTAAAATTACCTTGATAAAAAGCAGCTGTACTACCCCGTCCACCACCCGCAGCCACCCTATACAACGTGAGAAGGTGAAACTTACTTTAATTAAATTTACTTTAACAAGTGGTACTAAAATACATTTGCAATCGACCGTGTCGGCTCGGCGTCTGGCTACCCGGGTTGCCTAACAAATCTGGCGAAAAAAATTTCCACATCGAGAGGGGACAAATACACAGAATCACTATTTCTCAATCATTTCAATCTGTTTCACAAAATAATAAAAAATGAGGCGTAACTCTTTATTTATTTTTCAGTGAGAATCTATCTAGCATACAACGTGTAACAAAATTAACGCAACACCTGAAAGTAGTTTGTTCTAAATCGGCAACTGAATCGATTCCAACTATTTGTAAAGAACGGTACATTTTTTTTATTTTTCAAAGATGCTGCTACTTGTTCAGTTTAATTAAAGTCAAAATTTAATCATTATATAGATCAATATGGATATTTTAAATGTATTTGTAATACCTATACCCATATATATGCACACACAAAGGTACACAAAGGTAAAGTAAATTTTCGTATTGAATTCGTCAAGCAATAATGTAATTGGGGTGTCTGAGGTCTTGCGTTTATATATATTACACCTGGTATTAGTTTTTTTACTGGATATGTAGGATAGGCAGAGGTTTTTTCTTTACAGAGCTTTCTTTCCTCCACTCTCATAGTTCGCTTCATATACGATCGCTGGTTACGAAAACTCTTGATTTGCCCATCAGATAAGCCACGGTCAGTATGATATAAAATATTTAGTATGAAATGATGAGATTGCTGTCGCATTATTTTACATGTATTTTATAAACTTTGCCTGACTACCTCGTTGGTTTGGTGAAGAATAAAACGCGTACCGATTACGAGATCCTAGGTTCAACTCCCAGGTAGGAAAAAAATATTTTTTCGATGGAAACACTTCCAGTACCAGGATTATGGCATTGTGTCCGGTATTATAGCAAAAGGCTTCCCTCTCTTATATTGGACTTAACATCGTCGGCCAAAAGTGGGTGTACACAGTATAACTACCACTGCCGCTTGGGGAATATAAACGTGACGTGTTTATTTATTTTTTTATTTGTAACATTTAGCTTCTTTGAGAAATACGAAGCTTCATGACAATGGGATCCACCATCAACTAGCATGATCATCAAAAGCACATTTATTTATTTAATACTTTATGCACTGTTGGTACAAAGACGGTAATGCCTTGATACCATACGGACGAAGACATTTAGTGTACATCTTACTTGTGCACAAAATTATTACGATTTTAGGGGAGGCCTACATGTCCTGCACTGAACATCTTTGGGGTTTGTTACCTATTTGCCCCTTGTTATTTAAAAGCCTCTTTCACCCTTTTTACGCTACCCGTTCGGCCCTCAACAAGGGGCGAACTTATTTTTAATATTTATGAGGCATCCGATCGCACCTCATTCAATATAATCATTATGTTCCAAATAGATGTACATTGTAATCTGTATTATATTTCACTGTGCCTACAATTTATTTTGATTCGATGGCTAACTTTTAGTCTTTAAAAAGGGGCGAACGGGACCATTTTAACTTTCAAGGGGCGAACGGGTGCAAGAGCATCTTTGGTGATAATGGCAGACGCGTAGACGCTCAGTTGCAGAGACGTTCTTTTAATTCATTGAACAAACAAAATTAAGACATTTTTGCATTGAAATAACATTCATTAGTGATAATGATGCTTGGCAAGCGCAGCGTGGGACGGCCGCCTGCCAGATGGACCGACGATCTTGTGAAGATCGCAGAAAGTCGTTAGATACAGGTGGCATCGGACCTTGCGCTGGAGAGCGTATGGGGAGGCCTATGTTCGGCAGTGGACAAGTAGAATATAGGCTATGATGATGATGCTGAATGAGTTAATGACGAACTTTCTGCAACTGAATGTAAATTAATAATAATGGTTAATTAATAAATAAGCAATTCAAAATCTAATTATGATTAAGTGTGTATGTTTACCAACTAACTATTAAAGTTTGCGGTCTGTATGACCCGTTGTTTGGATATGAGAGCGTTACTCACAAGTATGACTCAACGCAGCTATAGCAACACAACGATTCCATTCATTCACACATAGGCATGATCTGCTACTATATACGGGTTATCTGAGTAACTGAGTTATATACAGTTCCTAGAATAACGGAATGGTTACCAACGAACATATTTATGCACAGTAACTGATATACCTTCAATACTAAAGCAGGAGGGTGTAGGTACCGGGGAAGACTTAGACTATCTTGCCATGACCAAATAGACCGTGTCTTATCTGAAGGGCAAGAAAAGTCTCCGTAACCGGCGAGCGTGTATAAGACGAACTATGAGAGTAAAGGAAGCCAGAGAAGTGTGTAAGAAAAGAACCTGTTCGATCTCTGTATTCTTTGCTCCGCAAGGGATCTGACGTGATGATTTCGATGGTTAGAGACATTTTTGCAAATTTTTTTTTAAGATTCGTAGTTACATATCTATAAAAAATTATAATTAGATGTTATGTGTGTATAGATGATTGTGTATTTGTTGCCACAGGAATAATTTCTAGTGTTGGGTAACTACCCAACTGGGTAGTCTAGGTGCTCAACTGGGTAGTCTGGGTGCCCAACTTTGTAGTCTGGGTGTCCAACTAGGTAGTCTGGGTGCCCAACTGGGTAGTCTGGGTGCCTAACTGGGTACCCAGTTGGGTAGTTACCCAACACTAGGATTATTCCTGTGTCGTGGATGCGTTTGCAAACATGAAGAACACATGCACAATCATCTAAACCAAAATATATACACGGTGTTATTTTAGTCGTCGTGAAGCGAAAGCCCAGGTGATGTATCCAATCTACTATTCGCTGGTACTAAAAAACACATCTCAAAAAAGTAACATATCCAGAATCAGAATATTTTTTATTCATGTAAACCATTACAGTATTTATGAATCGTCAGAAAAGTAACAAAGACTGACCGCCACTTCGGAATGTCATTCCTGTGGAGAAGAAGGGCAAGAAACACCACGGTTACTCTTTTAAAATAAGAAATTACAAACATTTTCATCTACATTCTGTTGTGGGGTATGGGAGAACAATGTAGGTTGGTCATCAGGTGAGTCTAAGTTAAAAAAGCGAATAATACTATTTATGAGAATGGCTACATGGTTCCCTCATTTACAAAAAAAAACATATTGTGTTACATATTGTGTTAAATTAATAGAAGGAAGAGAGGAAATGTTAACTAACAACAGTTGAATAGGTTGTCATGACTCAAGTGGAGCTGGAATAGCATCTATCCAAGCATTTTTATCTTTTAAATAATCTTCTATTGAATAATAAGCTTGCTTACAAAGTGTTCGTTTTACACAAGCTTTGAACTTATTTTCACTAAGTTTAGTGACGTCAATGGGAATTTTGTTATAAAATCTAACACAGTGCCCCATGAAAGACGTGTGAATTTTTGACAGACGAAACTGCGGTTGGTCTAATTTATTTCTATGTCGTGTGTTATAGCAATGCCTATCACCTAGCTGATTAAAAAGATCTAATTTTTTTCTAGTATACATAATGTTTTCATAAATATATTGACATGGGACCGTCATGATATTAGCTACTTTGAACAGTTCTCTTAAAGAGTCGCGACTACTCAAGTTATAGATGGCCCTAATAGCCCTTTATTGCAAGATATACCGTAAGACATGACACTATGAAAGTAGCTAAAATAGACTATCCTCGCGGTGTCCACATCAGTAAGTTGTCTGATCTTCCTTACGGCATAGGCATCCATAATTATACGGCATCCATAACTATACACCTATACAAAAACACCTATATAAAGCGCAAAATGACATTGAAATGTGGCGCGGCTCGTCAGCTAACCGGTTGATACCTTAGGTGTCCCAAGTTTTCACCCTAGATATGAGATTCGGATAGGTCAGTAAGTAGATGTTACTTAATGAAACGTTTTTTTGTTTATTTTTTAATTATCAGTGAGCAGTAGGCATTGGATATATCACCTGGGTTTTCGCTCCACGACCCAAATTACACCGTTTATTTTTGGCTCATGCAAAATTTGTCTCGTGCGGGGATCGAACCTACTTGATCCAATAAACGGAGCGGCTTAAGATCTTAGCCACTGGACTAAGTCGTCGTCAAATAATTTACTAATGTTTAAACACGTTTGTTGCCGTTTAACATTTGCAAATTCTCTCCGCAATCAATAAGTGTAAATGGACCAACAACCGAATTATGATGTGATTAAATAAGATAACGTGTAAACGTGTAAACAAACTGAACTAAAATGACCCAATTAACAAGACGCCATTACGGAAATATTAAATCTAAATTCGTATAGAAAGAACTGGTTTAAGTTATATGGTATTGGTCTGATCCTTTTGGTAAAATTGTGGCCAGAAATGAATTTCACACAATACCCAGACGGAAACAATTGTTTGCGGATCACATAAAGATTTGTCCCGTCTGGGGGTCGAGTCCGCGACTTACATTTAAGTTCCACAAATATTTTTAATCGCATGTGAAAGTTGAAAAGACAGTCAACATTCTTTAAAATGCTAGTAGCTCTCCGAGACTGCGGTCTTTTTACCGGTCACCTAAGTTAAGCAGCGTTCGGCTCGGTTTGTCTGAGATGGGGGACCGTTTGTAGCAATTACAATTACCACGCGTCGCTGTGCTTTGAAAGACACGAAAACCGTTGCTCGCGGTTGCCAATTAACGTGGTAACACGAAGTCCTTCTATCCTGGACTTCGTGCGTGATAGTTATTAAACCAAGTTGGATTCCGCATAGACATTAGGCACCTTTATAAGTTCTAACAGCAGGCGGAAACAAATCAGCCTCCACCCTGAGTCCGCGTAATAGAGTATGACGAGACGCCTTACGCAACAGTGTATACGTAATTACAGAAATAATGTCGGAAGAAAGAATGATAAAACAAATATGAATGTCAAAGTGGAATGATTTGGGTACCAGGGAGGACCTAGACTAAATTACCATGACCAAATAGTACGTGTCTTATCTGAAGGGAAAGTCAAAAGTCTCCACAATCATGTGTGAGGAAAAACTATGAGTGTCGGAAGCTAGAGAAGTCCGTAAGAAAAGAACCTGCTGGAACTCAGTAGCCTCACACTAGGAATCATTTCTGTGACGTGGGTGCGCTTACAAACCCGTAATCCATAACAAACACTCAGACCGAAACAAATATTTGTGGGCCATACAAAGAATTTGTCCCGTGCCCGAACCCGCAACTACTTGATCCAATGGGCGGAGCGGCTTACGCTCTTAACCAAGCTTCCGTCAATATATCGATAGATTTTAAACTTGTCCCTCGACAACTTGTGGTTCACGTCAAGTTACAAACCTAAAACGATATGACAACCCACAACCGATATGCAACTGATGCAACCGAATTAAGACGGCCATTATCAATTGAACGTGCTTATCAGTAAATTGGCTTATCGTTGGGTATCAAACGTACCGATAATACGCGTGTGGGAGCGTTGTTTGGCGACAGTACGAGGCGTTCCGTGCCTCTTGACGTATGAAACAAATTGGCGGCTTGGAAACACTTCAGTATAGTGCTACAAGGTTCTTTTGACGCTGAGGCCCGAATCTTCGGCGAAATGTGGATGTGCACAATACACCTCTGCCACCCCCTTTTGTGGAATTTAGATATAACGGTGTTAAACGTTATGTATTAACAGTTAAATATCTATTTTTACATACTTATGTCACGCTTATTTACCAATGCATGCATTTATTAGATTATTTTTTTCATTAAATATTTATTCTAAAGTCGTGTATGAATTGCTCGCGACTGATGGCATCAAATCAGCTCTGTACATGACACTTGTAACACGTCACCACATGTAAATAGTTTGTCGTTGTTCCGTATGGTACATTTGGTAATTAAAATAGTGACATACTGCAACTACGTCTCTTACCTTTGATGGCAATTTTCATAAAGAACAAAAGGATTTTTTACATTTTACTACTTTACTCAAGTAGATGACATTCGTTCAATATACCTTATTTAAAAAATAACATAAAAATATCATTTTAAATACAAACTTCTTTTAGGTAGCACACGCCAAACAAAGCTTGTTCAGTTAAGGGGTTCGTATGGTCACCTCCCGGATCCATCACCAGACACTCGACCCCACCTAGATCTAAAGGAACTTATCAACAAATCTAGCGAGCCCAAACACGATGGGGCTATCTGGTTAAGTTCCTAAGGCCACCTTCCGTGTCCATCATCAAACCAGCTCAACATTAATGCATTGTCACCGAAGTAACATAGGTATGAAAAATTTCAACACAACCGTTTTCCCAAAAAATGGTTCCCAAATTTAGAGTTTCAACAGGTCCTTTTTTTACAGACTGCTCTCGCTTTCTTCACTCTTATAGTTGGTCTCATACACGCTCGCCGGTTACGGAGGCTCTTGATTTGCCCACCAGATAAGACATGGTATAATTTGGTTATGGTACCCCGATATCTACCTAGGCCTTCCCTGGTACCTTCGTTCTTCCACTTAAGAAACTTATCTTATGTAATTCAGACATGAATTATGTATAAGGACACATGTAGATTGTCTAACAATGATGTTTTTTTATCCAACTTTGCTGTTCACTGTTGCGGGAACGGGGCCGAATTTAAGCCCAGTATTATAGTAGTACTTCAAACCTTAATCACCCTTCACCTTCCGAAAGTAAAGTATTGTACTACTCGTAATATAGAGTTGTAACATTATTATCGAGAATGCACCGTATAAATTTTCACGATAACGAATGCATCAATCATTCATCGATCCAGCAGGGCTAACACAGGCTGCAACTTTCCTCGCGCGGCACAAAATATTGTCGGCCCGTAATTCGAGTCTTCTACGCAAGTCAAAATAGTCATGTCTATCCGTCAAAACAATTCTTGTAACGAGTTTTCTCGTGACACACTTTTATTACGGCAAGCCATGCTAGCATGTAAGATAAAACGGTTATCTCACGGCTAGGGCGGCAAAATCCGTGACGTATGTCTTGTTGCGCCGCCTGGTAAACGTCTAGACGGTAACATCTATTTTCTTTATGCAACAACACACAAACATAGGCGAAACGTTCTGCAATCTCAACTATATTACTGATACTCATAGTTGATATTAGAGTATGATATAATATCATTGTATAGCTTGTTGTATGATTTTCTGCCGTTCTAATTAGTACGTCTACGCGCGCCCCCACGCCCGTTTCCATACCGACTGTACAGATCAACGCAATACCCACGCCAGATGAAAATTACCGTGAAAATATTGTTCGATTTCTCGCCTGAAAATGCATTTATATTTAGATACAAATTATGCAATACCGTATCGTTCGTATCAAGTAAATTCCAGATAATTGAATCGTACCTATTCGTCGGAGATTGTCCAAATTTTGTTTGGAACTGTCTATTTACAAGCTTATATGAACTTGTAGACTAAAGAAGGCGGTGGGTGGCAGCATGCATCGGGCGGTACACTCCGCGTATGACCGCACCTAATGGAGACTGTTTGTGCGTGGTCGCGATCCTCAGCAATGAGGAAACGAGGAAGATGATATTGAACTTGCAATTTTTAATAGTTTGTTTAGGTCAAATCGAGCAAGGTAAATTAGAACTACTGATTATCGTACGGAGTTGAAATTTGACATTTTGGTTCAGTTCCGATGTCAATTATGGATTTTTACGGTCAGCATGATCTGATTCTACATCCAGGATTGGCTGCAGACAGAGGAACTCCTCAATGACAAACAGCACAAACACGAAATTTTGTATATACATTTAATTTTGATTGACAATCTTAAATTGCATAATTACCTGGCGGCATAACAGCTTGTTTTTAAAACAAATTATAAAAAAACACCGTCGCTCCTATATTCCCCAAGCGGGTGAGTACACCCACGTTTTGTCGACGATGTTAGGTCCCATGTAATAGGGGGCAAGCCTATTGCCATATACCGGGCACAATTCTAGACTCTGGACTCGTTTCGTTAGAAAACTACACTTGTCCGACCTAGGATTTGAACCCAGGACCTCGTGATCACAAAACGTTGCGCTTTGCCACTAGACCAACGAGGTAGTCAAAAAAAAAACAAAACAAAAACATTTTATACCAATAATTCATATTAATAAACTTATCTTAAATCACTTACTTATGACGAGACTAAGGACCTTTCGCGTACTAAATTGCATATAAAGCTACCAAACACTTCTTTCACTTACCCCCTCATACAACACACACCATAATCAACACATACTCTACACACATGACACATGCCCTACATAAAAT
This sequence comes from Phalera bucephala, assembly GCA_905147815.2. Taxonomy (NCBI): domain Eukaryota; kingdom Metazoa; phylum Arthropoda; class Insecta; order Lepidoptera; family Notodontidae; genus Phalera; species Phalera bucephala. The sequence continues at coordinate 23,541,022 of LR990609.1, read as the reverse complement.
TACACGCCCCACAGCCACTGACACCTCACTCTACAACTTAAGACATTCTCTCTCTCCTCTCCGCAGACTCTCACTCCTCTTTTTCTGCTCACACAAACTCGCAGATTTGCCTCCGGATATGACACGCAATATAGGCTTCCAAAGCATATATTTTTGATTCTTTTTTTTTATATTCTCGCCTGATCATTCAACTTTTATTTACAAGAGAAACTTAATATAATAGGAAAATTACATATTTACACGGTTAAAATAAAAAAAATCTATATACCCAAAATAACTGCAAATGTTTAAATAGACGAGTAAAAGTAATTGTTACAAAAAATATATTTGTGATAAAACGCTGCCGCTTGGCAGTGTGCCCAGAAGGCTGGCCGCATTGCCACGTTGTATGGCAATGCTTATCCTCTGTGCGAGGTAAGAACCAGCCCCCTGGTCACCAGTGACATTCTCGCCTTAAGTTTAACCTAAACTTTATATTTTCAGTACCTAGTTAATCTCGGCAGACGACCTGCATAACATTGAATTTTCGCAAGCGCCCTGAACGTGCTTGACTTCTGCCCCCGTGCCAGCCTTGCAAAAGATTTTGGAAGGGTGACTCTAACCAGACACTCGTGGCATATTTTGTTAGTTGTATGCAGTGTTGAGCCATTTTTAAGCTGTAGGGTCAATCTATTGCAATTAAATTAATCCCCCTAAGGTACTCCGAAATAACAGAGACTTTTGGACGTCAAACGCCTCAGTTCCTCTCGGGACCATGGGTGCTTTTGAGCACTCGAAACATCGGGAACTTAAAACCTAAAACTAAGCCGCGACGATATTCGAAATATTTTAATTGCAACTTAATATTTTCACAATTAATGTTGCCCAATTCTGGTTGTATGCAGAGATGGGCAAAATGTAATCAGATTAATGATTAACGGTTGGGGAATATAGGCGTGATGGTGTATTAATGATTAACGATTACAATTACATTTTGTTTACATTCGTATTACGCAACGAACTATTATTTACAAAAAGGGATAAACGTGACCCCACCAGAATAAAACTGCCACCAAATAAAACTAACTTTATGAGCTTTCTTTTAATGGCTGGGAAAATATATAACAAGATACCGACTGAAATCAAAACAATCTCCCAATTATCCTCTTTAAAAAGAAGACTGCAAGCTTTTTTGATAGACAAATGCTACTATACTATAAATGAATTTCTCACAGATATAATTTATTAATTAGACTTAATATATAAACTGATTCCACATTTGACATTATTTTAATAAAATTTTTTTTATGATAATTGTAAAATATTTAATGATATAATAACGTATGACGTGTGTAATATTTGCACACCACTACGGCAATAACACAGTGTTACCTCATTTGTTTATACCATCTTGTATCATGCAAAAATATCCTGTATTAAAAATAAAAGAATTTAAATAGTCTTCAATGTTTACAATTACACTTTTAATCTTGAATCATGGTCGAATATTACAATATGCAATTGTAATCATTAATCTGATTACATGTTGCCCATCTCTGGTTGTATGTTTTGTATAGCATGCCTACAGAACAAAACCAGTCGTCGTGGCTTGTTGAATAGATGTTCAGATAAATAAAGATTTATTATTATTATTATCTATTTTATTTTGATCTACTATCAGCAGCCGGTAAGCCGGTCGTCATAGTGATCTTTGGGGGGAGACTTTTTTTGATTAAAAAACGTAGCATATACGTGATAAAAATTCACATACACAAATAACCAGACCGAAACAAATAATTGTGGGTCACACAAAGATTTTCCCGGTGCGGGAATCTAAACCGCGACTATTCGACCCAGTGGGAGGAGAGGCTTAAGCTCTTAACCACTGCGCCAAATTGCGTACGATGAAATCCAAATCTCAAAAGTGCGTTTACCTTTGTGTCGCACCGGTTCATTCCGCATGTTTTCAACTAACGAGGTGCGGCATCGTTGCTCCCAATAGGTTCAGGCCCTCACCGAATCGAGAATTCATAAATTGACAAAGGAAATGAACTATAAAGCGTTGGGCGGATTGCATTGTGGGACGCGCGATATCATGTTGTCGGCTTAAAGAGTTATGGACGGTATTCATGATACATATTCGACGAGAGAAATTTAGGGCTAATGCCGGCCACGCATGCTATGATTCAGTCTGTATACACTAATACAGTAAACATATATATATGACTGCCTCGTTGGTCTGGTGGCAAAGCGCATCGCTTTGTGATCACGAGGTCCTGGGTTGAAATCCTAGGTCGGACAATTGTAGTTTTTCTAACGAAAAATTCCCAGTATGAGTCCGGAGTCTGGAATTGTGCCCGGTATATGGCAATAGGCTCGCCCCCTATTACATGGGACCTAACATCGTCGGCGAAACGTGGGTGTACTCAGTACACCTCTGCCACCCCCTCTGGGGAATATAGGCGTGACGGTGTGTTTTATATATGTATGTAAACAGTAGCGCATCTTAGTATTAGCAGTTCGAAAAACGATCACGCAACGCGGCCAATTTTATAAACAAATACGGCGTGGCAACTGAATACAATTTTCTTGAGATAGTTGGTATATCAATGAATGAACAAAATGAGTGAATTCTTTTAATGAATCATTTCCCAAGGTTTTTAGTGTCCACATCATATATATTTATGAAATTGGCCATGTCAGAAATAAATAGACTATAAATTATGTGTACTTATTTCTCCCCTAGACGCGGTAATGTTTTAATATATAAAGTCGTCCAATAGAACGACGGCAGCAATGAGATTTTACACTTGCGAGAAAAAAAATTAAATAGACGTAACTGAAGTTCCGTTTGAAAAAAATCCTATGAATTATTTTTTTTCCTTTAAGGGGAACTAAATCTCTGGAGAGTAGTGGTGGGCGTTGAATGGACGAACAGTTTTTTTAGACTGTTTATGTAACGTAAACGGATAGACTAGTTTATCGTCCAATCATAAACTAGTTGAATGATAAGCGATATTATGCATTGTGCTATCGACGCAGCGCGTTGCGTGAACTGTCAAGGATCAACTAGTGAAACACGACCTCAGCCAAACATAGTCGAAGCGTATGAACAGTCCGTCCGCTATCGGTTTCCGTTTCTTCTTGTGTTCTTCAATTAATTAAAAAGTAGTTGATTATCAATAAATATTGGTTTCAATATAGGACTGTAGCAATAAATAGACTGTTAAACAACAACTGTTCTGTCAACGCTGGTTAAACTAGTCGACAATTAGACTGTTTTATAAACTAGTTCACCGTAAAAGATAAACGGTCTCGTTTCATCGTCGTCAGAAATGTAAACGACCCACCTCTACTGGAGAGTAACCGTCCTAAGGGCAATTAGGGTTGCTACCGGCTTAACGATCGCGACGTGCCAATACGTTCTAACTCACATTTTATCATGGTCAATTTTATAATTTAATCGTACTTTACATAAAATTGATTTTTGTACAACCGTGTTCGTGGACTTATGTTCTAGCACCTTCAGTTAAAGGCATCTCGAGAGAGATTTATGAAACGCTTTGTTTTTTTTGGATTTCGAATTTAATATTATAAGTATACCATTAATTCTTTATTGATCAAGAATTACAATTATCATGCATGACATATAGTGCTACGAGGATTTTATGGCACGCGGCCAATAACGGAACTAACGCTGTCATCAAGTGAAATGTCACTTTATGACAGAAAAACATTCTCCTCCTATCAGCCGCTACCGCCGTCCGCAGCATGTTCTCACCGACCCTCCCGATCCCTTCTTTCGGATACAGATACCGCACACAGGATCAGACACCGACCTCGCCGGCGAGGTCGAAGAATCCCTTTGGCCGGTATCTCGCAGTGCACCACGGCGAGATACCTAGTGTACGCCCTCCCCCATAGCGACTGCCCAAGCTGAGGCCGAGGTTGCTCCTTGAGGCGCCCTTGAGCTAGTTGCCCCCTTGCCCTTCTAGCTCGAATGTAGCGGTTGCACGTTCGCCCTCTTGTCCACTAAAGCTGTAAAGGCCCCGCGGGCAACAGCGTAGATCATTCACACACACACAAACACACACACACACGACAGAAACACAAAAAATCACATAATTAATTTTGTATAAACCAAGTAACCCTGCGAAGATACATACAAATTGTAAAATTACATTTTATTTATAACTAATTTAACAGTAGTTACAATAACATATTAGTAAATCTCCCACCGGGTCGGAAAGCGGTCTCCGCTGAGATCCGTCGAAGAAACTGGACGTTGGAGTAGCCGTTAGCTATGAAATTTACCCAAGTTTTTTTTTATTAGTAACCGTCCGGGACCTACCTCTTGAAATATCTTATTGGAAGTTAGAAAATTTTACTAAATGTTAACCCTAATTTCACACCAACGCCCCCCGTCAATGTCATCCATGGGCCAAAAGATTCTTGTAGTACTATAGATTTTAAATAGACAAGTGATATGTGGTACACTGGTAAGATCTGATACCAACTAACAGACACTGAATGTCTAAAGCATATCAAAATGTATTTCCGTTGCAAAAGTGTATAAACTAAAAAATGTGGCATTTCAAGAATCGATTTAATGAGAAATTAATACCGTGAAGTTTGAAAAATTTAAATACTAAAAAAATTAACTTTTAACTGTTTAACGCTACACCTCTAGTTCTCTATCGAATAAAAATAAAACTAACATAAATCGTGAAAGCGAAGACAGCGCCATTTTATACGTTGCTTCCGACATTTGCGCCAATGATAAAAAATATATATTAAAACCGTTTTTTTTTCTATAACTTTTTGAAGTGTGTGAAAAGGGTGCGTTTACACACGAATTTCACAAGCTGATACTCAGCCGCAAAACGCAGTTGATTCCATACAGGGAACGTAGTTACGCCTACTCATTCCAATTCCAAATGAAGTCCTTGTCATCCAGTAATAATATTATATACGTGAAAGTTTGTATGTTTGGATGTTTCTTACTTAATCACGCAAAAACAGCTGAACGGATTTAGATGAAATTGGGCACACAGGTAGTTTATTTCCTGGATTAACACATAGGATACTTTTTATCCCGGAAAAATGTAAGGTTCCAATCTACAGTTAAAGCGGACGAAGTCGCGGGCAGAAACTAGTTAGTCATAATTGTAATTTGTTTTCAAAACTATGAAATGTATAGTGTGACTAGGATATTTTGACCCGTGGCCTAATTCAGAACTAACGCTGGCATCAAATGTAATGCATTTAATGACAGTCGCAGAGTTACCGTTTGCTATGAAATTTACCCAGGTATTTTTTAATTAATCGGAATGTCTTAAAATTTCTTTTATTTTGATCAATAATTCAATTTAATTTACTGCTTCCACATGGTGCAGCTTGAACCAATTCGTTAAGGAAGTGCATCAACTCTCTCGAGTTAACTGCACCGTGCGGACCCACCTGTTGAAATATTTTCCTGGAAGTAGGCAAATTTACTACATGGCAACCCTAATTTCACAACAACCTGTCAATGTCGTCTACATGCCAAAAAAACCTTGTCGGTCTATAGCACTTGCAAAATGACAGTTACGAGAAAAAGGCATTTTTTAAAACTCGACTTATTCATATGAAACTTAAACGTTACGTATTATTAAAATTTTCCATAATTGGCATTTTCAATAAAAGCAGAAATACGTCAAAATTACTGAACCTACGTTAGTGCATTATTTATTACGAGGGCCAGTACTGCATTATGTACCTATTTCAATATATTCAACGCGTGAGGGGAATGTTTCTGGAAAATTTGATTTGGCTAACTCCTCTCGTAATAATTCGATCACGTCATTCATGCACACGCTACGCTGCTTTTAACAATATTCAGAGCTATGCATTTACTAGCTAGTTTGCACGAGACATGGGTATGGTGACGTTTGATCATATTCCATTTCACGCATCTTGTATTTAAGTATATTGAAAATATAGAATCCAAAAACTAAACAGGAATATAAAAATACATCAAAAATCTGTATATACTGTTCATAAATTTGCGTATTTATTAAAAAAAAAACTTAATGATACTCTATTGGTTGATATGGTATGCGTTTTAGGGACTGACACAATGAAATCGTTTTAATTGAAATGTTGTTTTTTAAAATGTAAAAATCGATTTACGATTTTTTCACGAATTCTTGAATTATTCTATGTATTTGACTGGAATATTCAGTATTCTCATGGTCAATAAATTAATAAATAAACGTGGATGCGCTATCTTGACATATTAGAACAGAGTTTTATAGATATTTTAATAATAATACACGTAAGCGACTTATCAGACGATTTTTTGACCAATGGCTTGATTCGTAAATAGATATAATGAGATTATTTTCTTTTGTGCTTTTTTTGTTTCTAAATTATTTTTATTAATATCGATACATTCTTCGTTATAAATTTTCTCGACGATATTCAAATGATTCTATTTCATACTCACCAGAATTCTAAAAACGTCCAATTCGAAACGTCAGCATACCCGTGACTAGTGAAAATGACTATAATGAACGTTTCTACTAGAAGAATAATAGCCTGCCCTACTGCCTCGGTGGTCTGATGGCAAAGCGCATCGGTTTACATTAACGTGGTCCTGGGTTCAAATCCTACTTCGGACAACAGTAGTTTTACTGACAAAAAATCCAGTATAAATCTACAATTTGGAATTGTGCCTAGTGTATGGCGTTAGGCTCGCCCTCTTTTACATAGGACCTAACATCGTCGGCAAAAGCGGGTGTACTCATAACGTCTATAGACGTGACGGTGTTTATTTTATTTATTTATAATAATAGCTTCATACAGCTTAGGTATTGGGTACATATTGTTATAATGAAATCTGCCTAATAATGACAATCCTCCTCCACCTTTTAAGGTATGGTAAAATAACCGACGGAGCGCGACGGAAGCGCTCGGCTACGTTCATTTGTGGCATTTGGCGTCGCGCCGAGCGGGGCTGCGCTGTGTGGGTCTCCCGTATATTTCAGTACATTTCAACTCCGCCGCACCACTGTCGCGCTCTCGTCGCTATGCGTCGGCTTTGTGGCGAAACCTTTAAGATATCAACATCATCTTCAGCCATGTCCTCTGCAGGACAAAGGCCTGAAGATAGCCACGACGACCGGCTTTGTACTGTACGCATCCACATTTAAACCACGACCTTTACCGAGTCATCAGTCCATCATGTAGGGGGCCTACCCACTCCACGTCTTCCGGTACGTGATCGTCACTCGAGAAACTTTCTGTCTTAAAGCTAACAGTTCTACGAGCGAATGTGCCCCGCCCACTGCCATTTCAGTTGAACGATGTCAGTTGACAAAAGTCAGTGACCTTGGCGTTCCTCTTTACTGATCCCATCTCTCAGGGAAAGTCGGAGCATAACTCTCTCTATTGCTTTTGGGTGATCTTGACCCATTATAGGCGACCATACCTCAGGGCAGTAAGTCATTACTAGCAACACCCACTGGCCAAAGACTTGTCTTGAGTCAATAGTAACATAATTAAAATTCACTAAAAAATACAAAACATAGGACAGTCCCCACGTGCACCTTAATAAGGTTCTTTTACAAGCTCTCAAATCTTTCTCAGTGGGTAATTAGGTTCCCCTTATCATTTATCCAGTCCGTTGTTACGGAAAAAAATTACTACAAGTGGGCATGTGTTTAGCTGTGATGCTGGGATGATGTGTGCATGTGACTCGATTTTTAAGGCCGTTCATTTACTCCAAACTGGAAATATGTTGAGATCTTTTTTTCTTGTTGATGACTGGTCAATGATGGACCTCTATCTCACTGTTGGAAAAGGACGATGGGACCGAAGATGTGGCTTGCTGCCTCCGTTATAGTGTAGAGCGTATAGTGGCTGAGCAGATGGAAGTTAGACTGAGTTCCGGTATGATCGCGGTAGACCCACCTTCTCGGAACACGACTGGATCGGAACGTCCGCTACGGCCTGGTTAGCCACGACCATAGCCTCCCACCACCGGTGAAAATAATCTCCGTATAACATTATGCCAGATCCCTTACGAAGTAAGCAGATTGAGTAATTTGTTGATGTGTGTAAAATTGCGTGGGGCTACATTTTGTAAAATTATATGTTGATATTGATATACATTCATTATTAAAAAGCTATCTATATTATCATGCCAGATGCCTTACCGGGTAGGAAGAGAGTACAGAGTTCCAACAGATAAGTTGATGTGTCTATGGGAGTCAAGAAAGCGAGAGAATTCTGTAAGGAAATAACCTGTAGGAACGACAAATAAAGTCATAAAAGTATCGTTCTTCTTTATTTTTTGGTACGGAAACCTAAATGTGGATATGCACTCAGCCATGCGGTCGATGTACGCTGACACAGACATGTGTTAGACCCTTACGTCAATAACTGGGGGAAGGGATGAACGAGTTGGTTCATGACGCATCAGGAGGCCAAAGTAGACTTGCTTTGCTACTTTTATTAACGCCGTTTGGCGATTAATTGCTTAATTATTGCTTTTCGGAACGATGCAAGTTAAACTCAATGAAAAGGAAAATATCTCATTATACCGTATGTTATACCTAACACAGCTCTACAGTACTATGCAGCAGCTGTATTAGTAACATTTATACCTAATAGAGCTTCTAGGAAACACAAGGGTTAAATAAATTTATTTTATTTGAAATGCAAATATAAGGTCTTCAAGTTTTGACAGGACCAAATTACCTACCCCATAGGGATTGGATGCGTAATGATATAGATAGACAGAATTGGATAATTTTATGTAATCAATTTTTGGATGTGCAAGGTATGTATGCACATCACACAAAAAATATTGTCATAACACATTTGATCATTATTTTCAATAATACATAGATTTATTAGTTTCATAATAATATAACAAATATTATACATGACAAATATTACATGCTGCATAAAAAAAAATATCCATTCACATCATTTTTAACAGAGTTCACAAGAAGGAAAGGTTGTTAATTCCTCTGTTCATATTTTTTTGAATTGGAAATATTTTTGTTTTTATTCAAAAAGCTTAACTTACCTTCAAATAACACCAGCCACATCTAGTGAACTCTGCAGTGTATTTCGTGGGGAACCCACAAGTGAGGTGTTCTGCCAGCTTCTGCACCCAGTTGCGACGCTCTGATGCGCTTGAGCAGCTGAACAGGAGCTTACGTGGGGTGTTTCGGATACCACCAGACGACACCATCACTTCGAAGCAATATGAGTTGCTTATTGTGCTGTTAGGAACAAGGAGGATTTTTTTATTGCTTTTCAACAAGGGCACACAAAGTTTGCCTTGTTTCAGTGAGAAAAAGATGTGAATATGCCCAGTTTATACCTTTTATTTAGTTGGAAATTAGGTTCTACTTTGGGTTGCAAAACATACAAAGACACTTCAGTTATATGCAATTCCAGAGCAAGTGTGAATTAACCTTTCTGGAAAACATAGCAGACCACAAGACTGTGGTAATATAAATATCAGAACACAAACTGCTAAGTTCGGGTCAAACACAGATCCAATTTTACTTGAATATCTGCCCTCACTTACTAATAAGTATTACTTAATCGGACAAAAAGGATGGCCAGAACATAAATTAAATACCTACTTCCATCCTACTTCATTAACCGACTTCAAAAAGGAGGAGGTTCTATGTTCGGTTGTATGTATGCTTTTTTTTTTTTTTTTTTTTTTTTTTATGTATGTTCAGCGATATTTCCCTCAATTGTGGACCGATTTTGATAATTTTTTTTGCATTGGGTTCAGTATATCTCCAAGGTGGTCCCATATTAATTTTATTGACATTGGACCTTGGACTTAGAAGATACACCAGGGAACTCCTTAACGACAAACAATAGGCATGTGTAAATTGCGATATTATGGGTATTACGTCAATCCTATAGGTACCCTACTATAGAATTCACTGGTCACTTAAAATTGTAAAATAAAAATCTTTTATAAAAAAAGGTAAACCGACTTCAAAAAGCAAAAAAATAAATATTTGAAGTCGGTGCCAAGTAACCGACTGCACCAACCAGCACCGACTTCAAATATTTATTTTTTTGCTTTTTGAAGTCGGTTTACCTTTTTTTATAAAAGATTTTTTATAAAAAGTTAACAATTTAAAACACATTACATTCAAATGCAGTAATTAATAAGGTTACACAATAATAAGTAATCATCAATTCTATACCTATGCATTAAATGAACATTAGGTATTTAAAAATAATTTAAATTTCAATATAAATTCAGATTTACCTTGATGGCAATGCAAACACAATTTGCACAGAGTAGATACTGTCTAAAACATATGCCTCCTTCAATATTGAGTTTGTGGGGTCTGAATAACACATGAATTTCTGATCAGAGAGCACACAATACCGTGACTGTGTGTTCCTAAACAAGTCTTCCACAACACCTGATACAACTTTCATCAGCATACCACTGAAGTAAGGAACAGGCAATGAGTTTACTGGAGGTCTTTCCACTAAATCAGCTTTATGGGTCAACAGTCTCGCCTTATTCCGGCCATCTAGTTTAAGCATGTGAGAAAACTTCTGTATAACTGAATTTGTTGGTTTTGTTTCATCACATGTCACTGATTTAGTTTCTGCTTCAGTTGCCACAAACCAATTGGAATTTTTGTCTTTATCGTTAGCATTTGGCTTTGTTTCATTAAACAAGCTATCGAAACGCTCAGGGGGTGTAGGTGGATTGAAGTAATCACTTGCGCTAAAATCGAAACTGTCTTCATTGCTATCATTACTGACATTGGATATAATAGTACCATAAGTATCACCAATCAGGAAAGATTCAAGCAAAAGAAGTTCATTACTAACTCCTTGGAACTTCTGTGGTGATGTGCTGGATTGTAGAGGATCAAACTCATAAATAGTACTTTTACTGACTCTAGGTATTTCTTCAGGCTTATGAGTAGGTGATGAAAATGGTAGTGTCCAATTTTCATACATTGAATTCTGTTGCATAACTTCTATACTGCTTTCCCTCTTCTTCCTGCGTTCAGGTACTTCAGGGTATGGGCTAATTGATAAAGAACTCACTACACTGTTTGCTCTAGAAGGCTTAGGTGTGTCATATGTCAGCTGTTCAATATCTATAGTGTTGTGATCAAATTCTCTGCTGTCAAATGAAAAATTACTTACAGAGTCTGTGTTTGAGTCAGAATTGTTGGAAAATAGTGATAGATCATCAAAATGTGTGGCATTCAACTGTAAATTTGGGTGCTCTTTAATTCTTTGTGGGTCGTCTTGCTCGTTGTGAAACCTTTTTTGTTCAAGAAGTGGAGAATTGAACTGTATGTTGTCAAAAAGGCTGACATCGACAGCTGGCATTGAAACACATCTTTGGGTGTCTTTTTCATCAGCACTATCGGCCTTCTTAGCTCTTCTTAGCTTCATGCCAGCAGTCCTGGTGCCCTCTATCACAGACTTAGTTACGGAATCCCTCATCGCGCGAGAAGTAGACAAAGTTTTCTCTAGGGTATCTTTAGCAAACTTCGATCCATCCTGAATCGATTTTTCGATCTTTTCATTCGCCGTTTTCGCCGAATTACTTACTTTGAGCGCCACATCCTCCGTTATTTGTTTCGATGCGGTACTTATCGACTTGAGAATATCCGATGCTGTTACCCTGTCGTTGTTCAGTGGCACCTTTGTGCGTGGAAGAGGCACGGGCCTCTTCAAAGGGTCGTTTTGTGGCAAAAACGCACTCCTAGGCTTCGGCACCGGCGGTGAATCCATCACTATGTATTAACGCGAGGCCACTATCACTTTTAACTATTTTGAACCCAGTGATAACATTGTTATAGTAGATTAAACGCAACACAAACAAAAACGCCAGTGACTCATTCAGAAACGTACCACTTATGTGACCTAATTATTTTGTCCAATAATGTCACTTTAATACGGAACACACGAAATTATTTCAAAGGAAGTCACTGGACATCATATTTGAGTTACAATTGAATAAATGTATGCACAAAGTTGTAAATACACTGCGCGCACGACAGCTAGCGATTGTGACAGTTATAGATAATATACTAATAATGTAAGTGACAGTGCTGCCAATTGAATTGCCAAAAGAAACATTGTGAATTTGTCACACCATGTTGACATGTTTTTTCTATAGGTCACCCTTCGAAATGCTACTTTTTCTTGTCGACTTTTTTTGGATGTCCTGAGTAATTTATTATTTTATGAAAATGTAGTATGAATCACTTAAACGATCATGAGTAGCATAATTTTTTAGAGACTTGACAAATGTATAAAAATAATATTATCTAGTACATGTGAAGACTACTTAAGGTATATTTATAGGTAATAAATACCTATTAAATCAAATAAAACTTAAATGTCATCCCTGTTTATTCATTACCTATAAAAGACTGTCTGCGCTTGCGGCGGCCTTGTTCTCTTTTTTATCGACACCGACAACGCCATCTACGGCTAAAATGCGTAAGCTTAATAATAATCAAATAAAATCACAGGCGTTTGGCGGCAAATAAAAGAGTGCCGTTGGCAATTTTATATTTGTACCGAGCCGAGTTCAAATCGAACAAGGTTCTTAATACATCTGTGGGTCTATATTCGGGCATAGCTTCTTGGTTTATGTGCTGATATGTGATGATTTTTGCGTCGTGTTTGGTATACCTAGTTACAAGGTGGTCCCATTCGGATGTCATTGGTATTGGGCCCGAGGGAGCTGCGTAATCCGTATCGACAAGCAGCACGATGTGTAGATTGAGTTATCCTGGAGGTACGTTACTATAGAACTAAATAGAATAATATAATATGGGTATATGAATATTAAAAATGAATTTGCTTACTTATTTGTAAAATTATTATTTGTTAGTAATTATTATTATTATTTAATATAACGCAAGGGATCTGGCGTGATGATATAGATACATAGAGATTTAATATAACAATTATTATTAAATGATTGTAACTTTATAAAAAAAGGAAACCTGAGCCTTTTAGTTATGTGTTAGGTAATTTTACATTCTTTGAACTCGGTTGCCTTTTTTTAGTAAATTGTTATCCCCAAAACTTTTGTCGTTACGAATACTCTCTCTCTCTCTCTCTCTCTCTCTCTTTCTTATAGTCGCTTCACTCTCACTAATGCAGAAGTGGACAGTGTGAGTATGTAAAGAGTACAGAACCGCTTCGCTAAGTTTCATGTTATTTTACGGAAACAGACAGTAGACAGGGCGCGTATGTATCGCATCGGCCTAGTTAGATAGCGAACTGCTACTCTGTCACACGATTGGAGCACCCTCGCGAGCACCTCCCTCTTTTCAGATACACATACAGCACACAGAATCAGACACCGACCTCGCCGGCGATGCGAAGGATCCTTTGCCAGCTGGCCAGTGCAGAGCACCACGGCGAGACATCTAGTATATGCCCTCCTCCATAGCGACAGCCCAAGCCAAGGCCGTTTCTCTTTGAGCCGCCCTTGAATTAGTTGCCCCTTGCTACTCTCGCCTCTTTTATATTGGGACCTCACATCGTTGGTGATACCTAAGTGGGTGTACGACATACGTACTATACGGTACATCTCTGCCACCCCCGCCAGCACGTTACCGTCACGCCTATATTCCCAAAGTAGCTGAAATTGCTGCCACTTAAGGAATAGGCGTCACGCATTAGTTGCTAAATAAAAATGAACTCCCTTAACCGTTAGGGTTTAAAAAAATTACTCACCTGATAGACAGGTTTGAAAAAACTTAAAATAACAAATCCTCACTCTCTGTCTCTCTCTCTCTCTGGCAGGCAGAGAGTACAGAGTTCCAATAGGTTCTTTCCTTACGTACCTTACTGGCTTGCTTCACTCTCATAGTTCGTCTCATACACGCTCGCCGGAGGCTCGGAAACTCGAACAAATCATTTAAGAAAAAACAAAAGTATTTTATTATTATTACTATCGTAAACATGACTTCTATGCCTCCTTACCTATGACGTAGGTAACAGACACGACAACACATTTTGTGTCCATGTGCCGTAATGACGTCAAGAGAAAATAAAACATTTTAAGCACAACCGTACTACCCTTTGCTATCAATGCCGACGAAATCATTTTATTTTAAAACATGACCATTAATTACACATTACAGCGCTGAAGTAATTGATAAATTGCTTATCGAGTATCGTGGGATTGATGAAAAATACACCAATGAATTAGTCTTTGTTGTATATCTTCTTCTTAGCGTTTCGACGGCAAACATGATTATAATGATATGGATGCGGCCTGGAAGGTCCAACACTGATTGCATTGTCAGAAGCAGACATCAAATCTCGCTGCGTGCAAATGTTAGGGCACGCAGAGAATTGTGTAAATTTATTCCTCATTGAATAATCTTCAAATAATATTAGTCGCTATAAATCTTGCAGTATTCATCATAGTCTTCGTCTTTCAAATCTTGTTTTTTTTCTTTTATCTCCGACACCTGATGGATATTTATATATTACACAAATTAGTTTTTTCACTCTTTATTCAAGTATTATTTATTTTTACTGCCTCGTTGGTTAGGTTAGGTTAGGTGTCCGGTGAAGCCGTAAAGGCCAGCAGCGTAGATCATTCACACACACACACAAATGGTTAGTCGCAAATAATACGCTTTGCGACTACGAGTTTCCTATCCACACCACCACGTATATACCACGAGATCCTAGATTGTTTAATAAAACTTTTTATAGAGTTCACCGTCACCTCTATATTCCCCAATCGGGGGTGAAAGAGGTGTGCTGAGTACACCCACTTTTCACCGACGATGTTAGTTCCCATGTAATAGAGGGTTAGGTCACAATTCCAGACTCCGGACTCATACTGGGAAGTTTTCGTTAGAAAAACTTCATTTGTCCGACCTAGGATTTGAACCCAGGACCTCGGGATCACCAAGCGATGCGCTTTGCCACTAGACCAACGATGCAGTCAATAGTCTTCAGTTTTATAGAGTTGCTTTTTAAAGTGAGTCAGTGATAGTATATTTAATCGAAAACGATCGGCTTGTTAGAAAAAGGTTTATTTCTCGCATCTCTGACTTTTTTAAGTATTTTACGTGTAATTTGATGCCATAAGCATGTTTTTGCATGCATAAAAACATAACCCCAAACTGGGAAATTACTATATCATTGTAGGCGGCGATTACAAACATGAAATCCACTTGATACTCATACAAAAACGGACGGTAAAATAATGTGGGTGCCACACAAGGAATTGTCTCGTGTGGGAATCGAATTCGCAACTATTCGATCCTGCTCTAACCACTAGACCAAGGCATTGTTTGATGTTGGAAAATGTCATTAGGAAATCGTGATGTCGCACAGAGTACCTTTGGCGCCATATAAGTATTCGAACGACATTATAATAAAACTGTACCCGCAACTTCGTTTGCGTTATTTTTAGGCCTGTTATTTAATTATTAAATTCCATTGTGAATTGAATCCATGGCCGCTTCGTATCTACGGCACAAGTAGCACAAATACGTTTTTAGCACTAATAGAAGCATGCACGCGCCGCTGGCTCAATTTACCTTTTCAAACATTCAATCGCAAATATGCACGGTCACGCCTATGGTCCCCAAATAAAATATTCCTGCTATCCGACTAAGACTAAAAATGTAAAAATTTGTATATTTGTTACTCTATTCTATATCATCACGCCAGATCCTTTGCGGGGTAGGCAGAGCGTACAAAATTCCAACAGGTTCTTTTCTTACATACCTCTCTGGCTTCCTCCACTGTCATAGTTCGTCTCATACACGCTCGCCGGTTACGGACACTCTTGACTTGTCCTTCAGATAAGACACGGTCTATTTGGTCACGGTAAGATAGTGTAGGTCTAGTCTAGTCTAATCTTTGTTACTTAATCACGCAAAAACGGCTGAACGGATCCCGGAAAAACGTTAGGTTCCTGTCCAAAGTCAACGCGGACGAGTCGTGGGCTAGTAAAAAATAAATAAAATTTATTTATTCGCGCATAAGACAGATTGATAGATAACAAGGAAATATCAGTACGTTGTACATGTTAAATCTGTAAAATACATATGAACCCTGCCTCTTAACAAAGGTTCCCTGTATCTTAAGTGTTCGGCTGTATTATGACAACAATTGTTATAATTTAGAGAATAGTAATGTAACAATGTGAAATGTCACTTACACGTGACTTTACGGCCGGTTTCAATATTTAATCCAGGGATAGATTTGCCTACTACGGATAGAAGTTTATTATATTTTGTATGGAAAATCTGTAAAAATTCTATTGACAATAAGCAAATCTATCCTTGAGTTGAATGTTGAAACCGATCGTTAGAGTATCAGTAGTATGCGGTGCGGTTATCAGTTACTATGGATATATTTATAAAAGGTATGGCATGCATTTGTATGCGTGTGTGCGTGACCGCGCGCGCGTGTGTGTGTGTGTGTCTTTGTGTGTACTACTACTCCCTTTTAATATTATAAATGTAAAAGTTTGGAGAGGAGGTGATGGCTGCTCAAGTAGTCATAATCGTGAACGGGTGCTGCTTGTGGGGACTGGCCCACCCAGAATCCTTTAGCTCATCATTATTACATATATTTAGAAAAATATTATTATTAGTCTGAAATCTCAGTCGTAAAGCATCACACTGGAGCTGGATGGCATAAATGATTTTTTATAATATGAAAAATTATGTATCTATACAGAAAACGATGAAGAAAAAATGGAGAATTGCACAAAAAAGACAAGCCAGCTGAGCCGCCGGATCTTCTCAGGAGGCGGCGTTCCGATCCGGTGCCAGATTAGACAGTTAAAAAAATATGTTAATATGATCATTTGTAAATACCCCCGAAAACATGAGTTTGAGTTTGTATATTTAGATGTTTGCACTTACACGCAAAAACGGCTGAACGGATTTGGATGAAATTTGGCACACATATAGTTTTATTACCTGGATTAATATACGTACTATATACATACATATGATACTGTTTATCCCGGAAAAAGATCCTGTAAAGTCAACGCGGATGAAGTCACGGGTAGAAACTAGTAAAGAATAAATAATGAATTTATCTCCCATTTTTTCAACATTCACTCCCGTTTCAATCGTTTATTCCACATTTAATATCTATTTCACTCTTCAATTTCGGGTACTGCATCTGACACCTATCATTCTGATATCTACGCCGAACCTTCGGTATTGATTAACGGAGTCAGAATATTCTGCATTGTAATTAAATTGCATTATTTGGTTATGTTGCAGGTACGTTAAAATATAGGTAAATATCTATACAGAAGTGTCTAGAACGGGGGATGAAGTTGAAAGGGCGGTAGATGCGAGAGAATTCTATTAGGAATACTGATGTGTTTATGTCGTCGAAGTTAGACAACATTTGAGGAAGATTGGCAAATAACTCTCAGACTAATCGTCTCTTCGGGTCATTAGGGCCGGCTCATTCCTCACTCAAAAATTTGATCAGATAAATAAATACTTTCAATTTGAATATCATAAGTGACATCAGACGGACGATTTAGCGCAGTGGTTAAGAGCTTGAGCTGCTCCGCCCACTGTGTCGAATAGTCGCGGGTTCGATTCCCGCACGGGACAAATCTTTGTGTGATCCACAATTATTTGTTCCGGTCTGGGTATTTGTTTGTGAATTTTCATGTTTGTAAACGCACCCACGACACAGGAATAAATCCTAGTGTGGGGCAAAAAAAATAATTTAGAAATTGCAAGTTAAACGTCGCTTAAATATTGACTAAGTATTACTGTGGTATATTTTGACTTATCATTTTAAATTCTGGACTGCCTGGACTGCTTTGTTGGTCTAGTGGCAAAGCGCATTGCTTTGAGATCACGAGGGGTTTAAATCCTAGGTCGGACAAATGTATTATGGCAAAAGGTCGGACAAATGTATATGGTCCCATGTTATAATGGGCGAGCCCATTATAACATGGGACCTAACATTGTCGGCGAAAAGTGTGTGTACTCAGTACACATCTGCCACCCCCGCTTGGGGAATATACGCACGCGACGGTGTTTATTTATTTTTATCATCTTAAATATAAAGTTCCTTTTTCGGCCAAAAGATGTCTATTACAGGACAGGCCGTCTCCAAAGATCGACCGGTGATGTCCGGCTTTGTGCTTATAGCATCCAGCTTTTAAAGTTTGGTCATACACCGACGGAGCGAGACGGAAGCCCTCGGCAGGTAGTCGGCAGCACGACGCACACGTCGGATACAACTAGTTCGCTATAATTCTACTTAATTAAATCCACATTATTTTCGCACGATATTTCAAAAATTCTCTCATCATGGCGTGAACGAATCCCAACCGTAATTCAATTAAATTAACCAGTTTTTCTGTACCCTCCCTATTGGAGTGTCATTACGGTTGAAATGTGTAGCGAAATCAAATTAGCCTACCTCGTTAGACTGTGATTTTAATAGTATTATCCTAAGCTTTAAAAATCTCTCTCAGCTATAACGCTAAAGGACAGACTTGTTTCGTTTTGTTTGATGCCGATTCTTTGTTCTATTCAAAGTGAACGCCTTTATTAACATTTCTTATTATGTAAGGGGTGGTGCCATGTTATCCATTTGAAATATGTAACGATATGGGATTGTTTTTATGACTAGCTCAACAGACGACGAATCCTTCTCGGAGTTGGCAGTTGCCATAGATTTCGCCATTCCAGAGACCATACTCGTGCTTCTTATATCAACCAGTCTACTCAAGCTCTTCAATGTGTCCCCAGAGTACTATCTACCTTGCTCGATCTACAGGTATTTGTATTTTCTGTCGCCTTACGACCCACGATTAGTTGGGCTTACCATGGCAAAACTATACCTGTTTTTATTCCAGACTGTTTTTATACTACATTTATTTATATGACAATTAATATTTGTTTTGTCTTGACAATGACAAGATTTACACGATTAGTTCATTCAATCGTGTACACTATCCAAACAACATTTTACTTAATAAATTCAACGATTTCACTGAACGAGTTTTAATCGTCGTTACAACTTCGTTCTTTAGTCCTTTACTTTTTAGAAAAAAAAAATAGTGAAAGAAGCTCCGTTGTCCGGTAGAAAAGCGATGCTCTTCTTTCAGAAAGAAACTAAACTATGAACTAAGTGTTGACTCAGTTACTACAAGTCCTGATTATCTTTCAACAATAGCAGTGTGCTAGAAATACTGCCTGAAAACCAGATTTCGTAGTTAAACTGTAGCGTGCCCGGGCAACCCGGCGTTTTGCTCTTGAACCTGTTGCATCCAGAGTTTGTGCTATGCAATAGTTATGCACAGTTTCAGGAAACGTTTTCAGGGTCGGCGGGAAGGGGCGCGCATGCGTAGTTCCTTTAGCCCTGAATCATCGAGATCTCCATCACATTTTACGTTTGGCAGACATACTAAGAGCGTCGTCTCCTAGCCACAGCTATCAAAAGAAGTTTATAACTAAGTTTTATATACCTACTTTGGATTGAACAAATGTGAGTATTGAGATCGTAAAATATATTTTTTTTATATAATTTTTTTATTAGTGTTTTTTTAATATTATTTATTTATTTCTAGTCTTGATCTGTAGTGGTATTTTTTGATTATTTTTTTCGTATTAGTGTACTGAAAAATTATAGTTCTTTTTTAAATTCATTTATGGTATTGGATTTATAGCTAAATTATCATGAAATTTTCTGGTGTTAATATTTTTTTTTTTTTAATTAAAGTTATCACTCCGTCCGTCGCCGCGACCTCACTCTTACATTCTCTAGCTGGGGTCGCAGAAGTGTTGGTCCCAGTGTAGGTAATAGAGGAGGGCTTATTTATTATATTTTCTGTATATTTAAAAATAAATAACTTTATTATTTAAAATGTGTATGTACTTATTGTTAATAAATAATGAAATAGAGGGTGTACCTATTGTATAATGGGGTACAATTGGACAGCTACTGAGAATTTTTCGATAGTAAAACCGTAATAATACTTTGTCTCTCCTCTGATTCGAATTTCGAGACTGATTATAGTTCTTTTTTAAATTCATTTATGGTAATGGTATTGCATTTATAGCTAAATTATCATGAAATTTTCTGTTGTTTATATATTTTTTTTTTTAATTTAAGTTATCACGACAATTATAGTTCTTTTTTAAATTCATTTATGGTGATGGTATTGGATTTATAGCTAAATTATCATTAAATTTTCTGGTGTCTATATTTTAATTTTTTTTTAATTTAAGTTATCACTCCGTCCGCCGCCGCGACGTCACTCTTACATTCTCTAGCTGGGGTCGCAGAAGTGTTGGTCTCAATGTTGGTAATAGAGGAGGGCTTATTTATTATATTTTCTGTATATTTAAAAATAAATAACTTTATTATTTAAAATGTGTATGTACTTATTGTTAATAAATAATGAAATAGAGGGTGTACCCATTGTATAATGGGGTACAATTGGACAGCTACTGAGATTTTTTCGATAGTAAAACCGTAATAATTCTTTGTCTCTCCTCTGATTCGAATTTCGAGACTGGTATCGGCCAAACGCGGCATGGACCAACGAGGCATATATGAGATTTTCTCATTGTAAATATTGTGAATTATTATCATGGCTTTGAGCTTTTTTTGTCCCACTGCTGGGCAAAGGTCCCCCCCCCCCCTAATCTTCCACGCGGATGTATGTTTAGCCATCTCTGGCCAACTGGCTATTAGCTATTATGTTATCTAATTAAAATGAAAGTGATACTTTGACTAAGTAACTATAGTACGTTTTATGTATTCTTGTTAGTGTGTGTGTGTGTGTGAGTTATTTACGCTGTTGGCCGTGAGGGCCTTTACAGCTTCACCGTATTATAGGGCAAGCGTGCAACTACTACGCTCGAGCCAAAAGGGCAAGGGGGTAACTAGCTCAAGGGCGTCTCAAGGAGGAACGGCCTCGGCTTGGGCAGTCCCTATGGATGAGGGCGTATACTAGGTGTCCCGCCGTGCTGCTCTGCATCGGCCAACGGGCAAGGCTTTCTTCGACCACACCGGTGAGGTCGGTGTCTAAGTCCTGTGTCTGTGTTCGAAAGAAGGGAAATAAGGGCAAGCTAGTTGCTAGGAAAGAAAGCTAGGACAAGAAATTAGTTATACAATGCTTTGTGTTCTTCTTACGAATGTTAAATGACAGATGACAGAAAAAGATAAAACAGTGGGTAATTCACACGCTATAGTCAAATCGTTTTTGACTATAGCGGTATTTTCCTATGCTTTGTTTTCACTCAGTGTCTGAAATATCGAACTTACCTGTATTTTTATACGATTTAAAATACGATGTAGCGGCACTGGTTCAACTTTGTGGAAACGTTGACGAATTGGTTCGGTAATTAAGAGCTTGCCGGAGCCCACTGGATCGGAAAGTTGCGGGTTCGATCTCGGGGCACTTTTGGGGGTTCAGGAGCTGCTAATAATGAACATAGCGGCAAATTTAAAAATCCATGATGGAGGATCTGTTTATATAAAATCAATATGTGTATCTTTTTATGGTTTTAATGGACGCTGATTACGCATATGACGTTAATTTTGAAATTAAAGATGGTGGATGCGACTTTTGATGTTAAAATAATATGGATATCACTTTTGGCTTTAATTTCTAGATCCAACATGGCGGACGCAAATTTTGAAATAAAATCAATATGCGTGTTACTTTTGGGGTTACATTATTAAACAAAAACTACAGCACTTAATATTGATGATAATTAATTTTCGTATAACAAGTTCACTGACAAGGCTAGACAAAAAAAATCAAAAAGACCGCATCCGCGTGGAAAGGTGGTTAGAATGCTGGCTGCGTGTCCTTGCTACATAGACAGACCAATAGTATATATAATCTTCAAGGAGGAACGGGTTCGGCTCGGGCAGTCGCTATGGGGGAGGGCATATACCAGGTGTCTCGCTGTGAAGCCTCTTAATCCTCACCGGCCAGCGGGCAAGCATTTCCTGCTTCCTTCCTGAAGCCCGCTCATCGCGATCCTAGGATCGCAAACTACAACCTCGTGCGTAATGACAAAACAAATAGTTAATAAGTAATTTTCATTTGCAGAATTCGGAAAGACAAGAGGACTGCAAGATGAGTTTCAACAGCGAGATCTGCCTGTTCGTTTCGAACTTCCCACCGGAGCCACGACAAATTGTATATAATCGCATTCTCGAACTTTTCATCCCGTAAGTACACTTAAAAGACCAAATAGGCCATGTCTTATCCGAAGGACAAGTCAAGAGTCTTCAAAACCGGCGACCGCGTATGAGACAAACTATGAGAGTAGAGGAAGCCAGAGAGGTCCGTAAGGAAAGAATCTGACTGAACTCTGTACTCTCTGCCTACCCCGCAAGGGAACTGGCGTGATGATATCGATAGATAAGTGTATACTTAACTGCCTCGTTGGTCTAATGGTGAATAAAGTGCTTTTCTATCACGATGTCCTGGGTTCAAATTACGATAAGAATAATGGAGAGCAGATAGACAAACAGACAGATATGAACATTGCAAGTATTTAACTTGCAATGTTGTAAAAAAAACTTGTAAAAATAGAACTAAGGATGCTGCAATACCGATAACGATAATCGTAATCTGCAGGTTATCGTAATTTCGATAAGAATAATAGAGAGTAGTAAAGGTTTGGAAGAAGTAAGGTAGGTTTTCTAAACAAGTATTTATATTGAGTTGAAATTGGACGATTAGGTGCAGTGCTTAAGAGCTGGAACCGCTTCGCGTTCATTCCTCGCGGCTATTCGATCCCACTGGATCGAGTTCGATTCCCGCACGGGATAAATTTGATCTACAGTTATTTGTTTCTGTCTGGGTATTTGTGTATATGAATGTCATGTTTGTCAACGCACCAATGACACAGGAATAAATCCTAGTGTGGGGCTTTAGTTTTATAACAAATAATAATAATTAAATCCTAGGGCGGACAAATATAGTTTTTCTGTAGAAAAATTCCCACTACCTGTCCGGAGTCTGATATTGTGTCCAATATACATATGGCTCGCCCCTATTACATGGGACCTAACATCTTTGGCGAATAGTGGGTAAACACAGTACACCTCTGCCACCCCCGCTTTCGGAATATAGGCGTGAGAGTGTGTTTAATATACACCTATAAATGTGCATTCGCACAAGCGCTAAAGCCCGCGATAGAAAAAATGGCTAACAGTATATTAAAAAAAGCGCTTTAAAAACGCACGCAGAAAATTAGAAAGATAGAAAGAAGGAATTACTTGTGCGAATGAGGGCTAAGGGCTTGTTTTTCTTTTTTTAAAGTCGTAGCTTTACACTGGATCTGATTACTGTGTCGTGGGTGCTTTCACAAACATGAAATCCACATACACAAACCCCCAGACCAAAATAAATATTGGTGAGTCACACAAAGATTTGTCCCAAGTAGGACACGAACCCGCGGCTATTCGGTTCAGTGATCGGAGCGGCTTAAACTCATAACCACTGGACCATATTGTTCAAGTTATACTCAATTTAAATATTTTAGAAAACCTTCCTTACTCCTTCCAAAACTTTACTACTCTATTCTTATCGATACGATTATCGATATCTGAACTGTAGCGTCCTTAGTTCTAATTTTAAAATCGTAATCTCACACGATTCTCAATAAAATTTTTGATTCGTTATTCAGAGAAAATTTACCACCCAATTTGCGTTCTATAATTGGCCTTTTTTATACATTAATATGTCCGTATTTCTATTGCAAAGACCACATATCACCAAAAATGAATTCGTGCATCCCACGTTAAATAGGCCGACTTATCGATAAATTGGCTGCGTTGGCTACCGGCAGGTATATTTACCTATCCTATTTCCTACAAATATTATAAACGTATAAGTTTGTCTTTGTTAGTCATTCACGCAAAAACGGCTGAATGGATGCAGACGAAATGTGGCTCAGAGATAGCTTATTACCTGGATTAACATATAGGATACTTTTTATCCCCGAAAAATGTTAGGTTCCTGTTTTAAGTCAACCCGAACGAAGTCGCGGGCAGAAACTAATACTATTATAAATAAACATAAATAAACACCGTCACGCCTGTATTCCCTAAGTGGGAGTGGCAGAGGTGTACTGAGTACACCCACTTTTCGCCGACAGTTTTAGGTCCCATGTAATAGGGGCGAGCCTTTTGCCCTATACCGGGCACAATTCCAGACTCCGGACTCATACTGAGAATTTTTCGTTAAAAAAACTACAATTGAACTCAGGACCTCGTGATCACAAAGCGATGCGCTTTGCCACTAGACAAACGAGGCAGTCAAAGTTTATTACAAGCTTTTATTTAACTTACAATGTTCGGTTCATCTCTTGTGATCAATATTTCAAGCACTAGTAGGTATCCGAATGAGCTGATATTTGGCATACATATGTAAAGTACGTGACAATGCTCTGCAATATGCGATATGGTATCATGGAGTTGGTCTGATGACGGAGTCGGAGGGTGGCTATAAGAATGTGAACTATTCAACGTAACCCACTCGTGTGTAGCCTTGTTAGATTGGTATTGAAAAGTATGCAACCAATAAATGTTCAGCGTCTAGTAATGGAGACGAAAGGTGATCAATGGAAGCAACCAACTACTCAATATAACCCCGCCGTGTTTGGGCTCGTTGGATTTGTGTTGACGAGTACTTTTGACCCGGGTGGTGTCCAAGGTGTGATGATAGAGCCGAAAGGAAGCCATAGGAACTCCTCAAATATCTTCGTTGTGTTTTTACCTTAAAAGCAGTTTTGAAAAAGTTCTTTTTAAATTAATTTTATATACAAGGTGTAACATAATAAACGCAAGACCTGAAAGCAGTTTGTTCTTAATCGGTAACTGAATTAATTTCAACAATTTTAATGTATCTTACAATGATTTTTTCAATTTGCGTAAAATGCATTTTACTCCTTCAGTGCGCTATAAAAAACTAAAATTATTCTTGATTCATAGCAATAAGGTGATTTCAAATGCATTCCTAAAACATATTTCTTAAAACGCACACATACACGTACAAGTTTCATTAATAATTGGGATATAAAAGTGCTTGAAAAAGGGTAAAAAACTTTAAATTTGTAAATTTGATTTGAGTTTTCGTTTTGAATTTATGAAGCAATTCTCTTATCAACTCTGGGACTGTCATAAAGTGACGTTAGTTCCGATTTTGGCCGCGAGCTAAAAGATCCTGGTCGTTACTAATATCAAAATGATGGCTGTTCCAGTAGTCATACTCGTAAACGGGTGCTGCTTGGGTACTCGTGCATCCTGAATCCCTTAAGTACTTACTTTAGAAATTGTAATTTCTAAAGAGTTAGTCTCATATCTCGGTCGTAAGGCATGACACTGGAGCTATATCGTAAACTACTTATTGTAACCTAAACATTGTACCTAGAATATGATTAAAGCAATAGAAGAAAAAAGAGAATGAGAATTAAATAAAAAAGACAAGCCCGCTTAGTTTCCCACCGGATCTTCTCAGTGGAGACCGCGTTCCGATCCGGTGGTAGATTAGTAATTGTTAATTTGTAAGTGAAGGGTTTAAACAAAATAAATAATTTGAGTTGAAGTTTTAATAAATTTGGTTCGAATTAATTTAAAAACCATCTTTACAACTAATTACACATGGCTCTGTTGTGTACCTGATTGCACTTAAAAATTTATAGTAAAATAAATAATCTATTTCGTCGGATTTTATCGCGGTTTACTTTGGATTTTTAATTTCCCGACGTTACGAGTGCTTTGCAGCATCTATGGTCACGGGAAGGACAACTCAGTCCTTCCCGTGACCATTTGACGTCCAAACGGCATAGTTGTTCCGGGATACCTTCAAAAGTTCTTAATTATTTTTTAGCAATTACTAGGACAGGACTATTATCAATTAACTTAAAATTAATTAACGTCGGCTCTTGGAAACATATAACACACACTTTCCTGATGTAGACATCTTGCCCACTTGAAGTATCGACTTAAAAAGATGATCATTAATAAACTTAGCTCGTCTGGAAATAGCAATCATTAGTTGTTGATTTTTTGTTTCCGATTTAATACATGCTGGTTGACCAGCGCACATGACTATTCTTTTTAACAGTATTTTAGTTTATTCCATGGACAAAGTTGTAGCTTATATATTTAACCAGTATCAACTTACCCGTTTTTTTTAAGTAACGCAGAATATGTCCCTTATTTAAAAAAATAAAAATAAATATTTATTTTAAAAATTAAATTGCCAATTTAGGACACAAAATTCAAACGTATTTGGTTGAAATCTTGCCCAGACGCCGTCGTTGAGGAGAAAAATAATTAGATCTTGAGAAAGGGTACTCTATGAGGGGACAAAAACTATTTTTATATATTACATCCTTCACTATTGTTACTTGTATGATTTTCTATGGACAAATAAATGTATTGTATCCCTCTATAAATTTCTTTTTCTACAAAATCTACGTACCTATAAATATTTTATAATCAAATTTATTGACTACACTTTATAAATTTCTCGCCAGATTGCCAGGGTTTATGGACATACACACCATCCCCCAAGTTCAGGAAGCTGTGCTGGTGGAGTTCGTGACCAACGAGGACGTAGAGAACGCTGTCATCATAATGGACGGTTTGTTTATCACCGCGGGATACCAGCTCAACGTCTCCATGGTCCTCAAGTCGGACTACCCCACCGTATTCTATCCAGAGGAGGACGACCTGAATAATGACTGGGATTTCTAAATTTTAAATTAAAAAAAGTAGTAAGATGTATAAGGCGAGACCTTAGGCACCCTAATTCGATTATTGCTTTACGAATATTACTATCAGACGGACGATTTAGCGCAGTGGTTAAGAGCTTAAGCCGCTCCGCCCACTGTGTCTAATAGTCGCGGGTTCGATTCCCGCACGGGACAAATCTTTGTGTGATCTACAATTATTTGTTCCGGTCTGGGTATTTGGGTGTGTGAATTTTCATTTTTGTAAACGCACTCACTACTCTGGGATAAGTCCTAGAGAGAGGAAACGTTTAAAAAAAAAATATATCAAAAATTTAATATTCCTAAAGCCAACAAAAATCAAACTTCCAATTTTAAGGAGTTTTCTAACATTTTTTAAGGTTTATTGTACCTAAATGAACCACGAACCTATACTTTTGTGTTCTGTGTTGTGTGTTAACGTGTGTGTATTAAAAATGCATTCAAAATAGTTTTAAAAAAGGATTAAATTTGGTTTAATACAACGTACTGAATGAGTGACAGCAATTTTGAATAATTTCAAAGAAAATGTAACATATTTTAAATATAGTTGGAAACGATTCAGTTGCCGATTTAGAACAAGCTACTTTCAGGTCTTGCGTTATACAAGGTGTAACATACTAAACACAATACCTAAAAGTAATTCGTTCTAAATCGGTAACTGAATTGATTCCAACAATGTTGTAATTAATGTATCTTACATTTCTTTTTTAATTTGCAAAAAAATGCTTTTGCTCCTTCAGTGCGCTATAAAAAACTAAATTTATAGCAATAAGGAGATTTTAAATGCATTCCAAAAATGTATTTTTCAAAACGCACACATACACTTACAAGTTTCTAGGTTAATTGGGGTATAAAAGTTCTTTAAAAGGCAAAAACCTTTAAATTTGGATATTTTGTTTTCGTTTTCAATTTATGAAGCAATTCTCTAATCGGGGTGTCTGAGGTCTTGTTTTTATTATGTTGCACCTTGTTTATCTTACACGCTGTATAATGATGTGAGTAATATCTGTATTATTTTCGATGTACTTGATGTATCATATCACCATTTTAGGCCAACCTTCATTATGTGTTAGATGGATTGGTGGATCACTTAAGTCTTGACAAAAGCTTTAATGTTGTAGTGAATATATGAAAAATTTTAATCTTAATCTTTTAGAGAATCCATGTAGTCCTTTTATAAGATTATTATTATCAAAAACACTTTTTAATGTCCAAATTAGCGATGGGCGATTGTTACGAAAAAACCTATCGAATAAATCGACAATTGTAGTTACACACATTCGATTGTCGATTCATTCGTCCTCACAAAAATACATTCGAATAACAATCGATCAACGAATGAAAATCGACGGCCCATCGCCAATGCGCAGGTCACATTTGATACGGGGAGAATGATCCGATTGTTAGCAATGACTTTTGGTTAATCAGTAATTACTGTTGGTAAATGGCTTAGGCAAAGTAAGTAGGCAATATCGAATGAATTATATGATCTGGGATGATGATAGAATACCGCAAATTCCAAAGGATTTTTATGAATTATACTTTTTTAAATAAATTATAACATGGAAAATTAAAAAATGTCTCGATTCAAATCTATTTAACGATACCAAAACAATCGAGGGGCAATAGATTAGTCTGTCGATTGCTTGCTTGTTACTAATGTTACGCGCGCGCGGTCTAAACGCTGGATAACAATCGACCAACAATCGAAGAATTGTGATTGTCTTTCGATTGCATTCGAATAAACGGAACAATCGAATGATTCGATTGTTTTTAGTAATAATCGCCCATCGCTAGTCCAAATGTACCTGATTAAAAAAATATATATTTTATAAAATAAAACTACCTATTTCGAATATTCGAATTAACCCCCTCTAGTAGTAGCTATAAAATAGTATCTCACACTACGTGACCAAAAATGTCGATTGAACTTTCAATGCCAATTTCCATTTACGGGGCTTAGAAATGTTCGACCAACAAATAGTCAATCCTGGGCATGTATGCCTATAAATTCTGTGCCAATTATTAAAAAATTACTCAAATCCAGAGTTTAAAGTATGTGAAGAGAGCTTGTATTATCGATAAGAGAGATATTTTGAACCCTTCGGAGATGGTATTTTAACGCCTTTGACTAGCGACTAGTACGCAACCATTCGTCCTAAGAAACCCTACATCTTATTTTGACACCAACCTGACCAAATCCTGGGCATATATTCCAATAATTTCTGTGCCAATTATATAAAAATTACTTAAATCTAGACCAGCATTAATGATCGACAAAAGAGATATTTGAACCCTTAGAAGATGGTATTTTAACCCCTTTGACTAGCGACTAGTACGCAACTATTCGTCCTAAGAAACCCTACATCTTATTTAGACAAAAGCCTGACAAAATCCTGGGCATATATGCCCATAAATACTGTGCCAATTATTAAAATAATTCTTAAATCTAGAGCTTAAACTATGTAAAGTGAGCTTGAAATAACGATATTAGAGATATTTTGAACCCTTCAGAGATGGTATTTTAACCTCTTCGACTAGCGAATAGTCGACCACCCATACATACGTCCTAAAAACCCTACATCCTATTAAGACAAACCTTCAACCTGTATTACACGAGCACTTTATTATAATATATATTAAAAAGCCGATTTTGCAAATACCTAAATCTCATATTAAAGCTTAAGAACTATGAAAAATGTCCAAAAGGTATATAAAGTACCTATTTGTCTGTGTAATATTGTTGAATGTTTCTTTAGGGTCTGTTTTATGTCTTGCTTATAGGGATAAGCAAGACATAAAACAGACCCTAAAGAAACACTCAAAACCATTTATACTTGAATGAATGTAAATTTTTGAGGAAAATATCACTATTTTATGTTGTTTTCAAACGATAACTGTACTAAGTATTTAATATGTATCCATCTAATCCACCATAAATCCAAATTTTACAACTATAGATACATCATAAGTCTAATTATAAGCATAAGCTAGATAAGCATATCAAACTATTGTTTCTAGTATTATTTTATGGCGTTTGGTGTTGTTTCTTAAATTAGACACTATGTTAACATGGAGGGTATTTATTTATTTTAGGGGATTTTTTTTATTCAGTACCCTGAATAAATACGGTACACTCAGTTTGACAGTATACTTATAATTTAATGCTTTCGTAAACATATATTTTATATTTCCCGGTTATCGTTTTGTGACCAAACGCTATATATATTTATTACTATTCTTATATTATGTTATTATGATCTCATATAGATACTATTTATGTGTAAGTCACGCTCATGGTACAAAAAAAGTGCAAAACCGATGACTATCGGGTTTAGTAGGTACGGTAGTGAAGTATTCTGTACTGTCTACGAACGATGAATTTATTAAGTAAGTAGTGATGGGTAACTCAACCTTTGAACGCCTGTGCCAGTGCACACCGTACACGCGCTAGCGCAGAAATCAAAAACGTAATGGTTTAGTGTCAATGACGTTTTAACAAGACCGTATAAGCTGCGCAACTTGAGTCTATCTCAAATATATTTCCATATCTGATGACGAATCAACAAACCACTAATCCTAACGCTTTCAAATTGCGTCAAACCATTTTGATTTGAAGTGTGTTGACACAATTCAACGACGGCTTCATCCAAAGAGAATATAATCACTACGTGGCTTAATCTATGCCGGTTTCAATATTCATCTCAACGGTAGATTTGCTTACTGTCAGCTGTCAGTAGTATTTTGGCTATTAAATCTGGCCACTAGTGATCCTACGATACGTTTACACAAGCGCTTTTTCAACGCGCGTTAGTAGCACTGGAATGAAATAAATTGCTTTCAGTAAATTTTTGAAAGCGCTGCCGTGCTTAAGCACCGCGGTTTGAAAAATCGTCCGCGCGAACGAGGAGTTACAATCGATTGAGTAGTCACAGATTCCCCACTGCGCAAATCTTTGCTAGACCCACAGATATCCCTTTCGGTCTGGGCGCTTGTGGTGTTGTCGTGTCCATGGCGCAGCAATAATTGTTACTATGAGGCAATGTTTTTCAAAGATAGCGCAATGAAGTGAGCTGGCAAAAATGCGTTGCGTTGCCCATCTCTATAGATAAGGAGTATAGGAATAAATGGCATAAGCCGACTCATGTTTGTGATAGCTTTGCCTATAAATGGAGAATATTTTCGGACGGCATATTTTAATGTTGGTAGGCTGTAAAGTCAAGCTTTAAAGTTAGTACGGGTAGAGTCAGATTAGACATGTTAACTTGTACGAGAAAACTATCAGATGGGTCCGGTCGCGAAACATTTTTAATGGAATCGAGCGCACACAAACATCAAACACGGAAAACTGTCTGAGCAGACAGTGGCCGGGACAATTAAAATGTCTGATAAGACAGCTGTGACCGCGAAATTAGGCTAGGTTTTGAATCCGTATCGATTTTGCACTGTCATTCATTAGCCTCGTAATATTATTCTTGTTGTAACTTCGATGTATTTAAAGTAGAGAACAATGACCAGTACCTACCGTAATTAAGGGTGGACAACCTTTTCCGTCCATATGTTTTCAAAATTACAAACCAAATAAAATATGAAGATCTAGAAAAGTAGGATATTTATTTTTGTCTATCACCAATTTATTAAATTAAGCGGCCTTCAGATTAAATTCAATCTAGATTTTTATATAAAATTGCTTTAATCACTTTGGCTGCTTTAATATTCAAAATCTAAATTATGCACTAAAAATAAACTATTTTCTTAAAATTCTATGCTGGTCATTAAACGTAGGTCAGTAGAATAAACTAATATTTTAATAAAAAATACTAGACAATCTATATAGGTACTTGACTTATTTAACAAAATTCATCGATCTGAAAAACACATAGTTGGGTATATTAGCGAATAATTATAAAAATATTTTTTTTTATTTATTTAATAAAATCAAAAAATTATGTACATAGTCGAGATTTAATACATGAAAATTATCAATATATTATATTTATATATAACAAGCATTATTTTTGTTCTGTATAACTGTTCATCAAAATATTT
Organism: Phalera bucephala; assembly: GCA_905147815.2. Taxonomy (NCBI): domain Eukaryota; kingdom Metazoa; phylum Arthropoda; class Insecta; order Lepidoptera; family Notodontidae; genus Phalera; species Phalera bucephala. Next base: position 23,509,196 of record LR990609.1, on the reverse strand, counting down.
AATTAATTTAATAACATTTTGGTAAGTACAATATGTATTTTCACCGATCAAATCTTGGTGTTAAGATTTTAAATAAATGTTGTCAATAAAGTAAATTAATGTTTTATTCCAATTAAACTAAGTCGTTTTTGGCGAAAGTCTATACAGTTAAGCAAATAACCATTTTGAACTGAACATCGAGAATTTATAGGACTTTAAAGCGAAGAAGACATCAAATAGCGCTCCAGCAACCTAACAATGGTTTAATTGCTTATACGCCATCAGGATTTACTTAAAAGTGAGTAAGTTTTAATTTTTTTGGTAGGAACTTTGTGGCTGGATTTGTCAAAGGAAAGATTTTCCAGCCCGACGGGTGTTGTGTCTGTCGGGGCTTGTATATATGCAACCCGTCGTGTAAACTATCATATCGCGTTCTAGACATGTATGGAGAATCGTTATCTTTTGCCATTATACACGGTGCTAGATTCACCATAGTCTACTTCACCAGGTTATAAACACGATAAAATTTGCATATTGGAAAGTAAACAAACACGACTACTCTAATGACTCTACTACTTACTACACGAGTCGCATCACTAGTATCCACTGCCCACTATCGACTGATACTAAAAAAAATTAAAAAGAACACTTCAATCAGCAACATCTCCATAATAATACTAATATAGTTCATAAAAAGAACACTTCAATAAGCAACATCTCCATAATAATACTAATATAGTTCATAAAAAGAACACTTCAATAAGCAACATCTCCATAATAATACTAATATAGTTCATAAAAAGAACACTTCAATAAGCAACATCTCCATGATAATACTAATATAGTTCATAAAAAGAACACTTCAATCAGCAACATCTCCATAATAATACTAATATAGTTCATAAAAAGAACACTTCAATAAGCAACATCTCCATAATAATACTTATATAGTTCATAAAAAGAACACTTCAATAAGCAACATCTCCATAATAATACTAACATAGTTCATAAAAAGAACACTTCAATAAGCAACATCTCCATAATAATACTAATATAGTTCATAGAAAGAACACTTCAATAAGCAACATCTCCATAATAATACTAATATAGTTCATAAAAAGAACACTTCAATAAGCAACATCTCCATAATAATACTAATAAAGTTCATAAAAAGAACACTTCAATAAGCAACATCTCCATAATAAAACCAATATAGTTCATAAAAAAACATCTATACCAAGCGCAAAATGACATTGAACGATGGCGCGGCTCGTTCGCTGACAGGTGTACCAGATTTTCACTCTAAATATGAGTGTGTGTTTGAGTGCTATACGCTGTTGGCCGTGAGGCCTTTGCAGCTTCACCGGGCGAGCGTGCAACCACTACCAAGCTCGAGCCAGAAGTTCAAGGGGTGACATAGTCGAGGGCGCCTCAAGAAGGAACGGCCTCGGTTTGGACAGTCGCTACGGGGGGAGGGGGTGTAATTAGTGCACCGGTCGGCGGGCTAGGGGATCTACGACTTCGTCGTCGTCGTCCGTATCCGGAGCGGAAAGAAGCGATGTCATAGCATCGGGGGGATCGGTGAGAACATGTCGCGGCCGGCGGTAGCGGCAGGGGTCGGGTTCGTAGGCGGCGGCGGCTACGATTAGCAGATTCGCATGGGAAGATGCGTTCGCGAAGTGTCGAGTTGTCGCCTTTTTAATAAAGGCGCAAATAGATTCGAGACCGAACTAGATACGATATTCGTATAGGTCAGTAGGTAGATGTTAGGTACTTATTAAAATGCTCTTTTTATTCATTTTTTTATAACCAGTGAGCAGTAGGCATTAGATACGACACCTAGAATTTCGCCCTTGGACGACTACAATAACACCGTGTATCGGTATATCGAGCAATATTCTACACCACGGACTCCTACTGGGATATTTTCCGAAAGAAAAACCTTAATAACACTTTGTGCGACGTAGTATTGGAACCTAGAACCTCGTGGTCGCCAACCGTGTCATACACCACTACACCAACGAGGCATATAATATGCGTAATTTTACTTTTCGCTTTATTGCGTCACTCCCGCTTGGAGAACATAGGAGCCGGCTGCCAACAAAGCCAATCGTAACTTTCGAACTTTTAAGTAAAACTTACGAAAAAGATTATGAATTCATGTTTACTGCCTCGCCTTACTTAAGCCTTTCAAACTTGGGTATTTATGAAACAACAACAAAATAAATTAAAAAATATTATTACTGGTCTTATAACTCAGTTGTAAGGCATCCCACTGGAGGTGGATTGCATAAATGATTTTGCATAATATAAAAATGTATGTATCTATACATATACAGAAAATGATGAAGAAAAAATGGAGAATTAGAAAAGACAAGCCCGCTGAGTTTCTCACCGGATCTTCTCAGTGGAGGCCGCGTTCCGATACGGGGGTAGATTGGCAAGTTAAAAAAATGTAAATATGACCATTTGTAAGGTAACACAAAATAAATCATTTCAGTTTGAGTTTCATTTATAGAACAAAATAAAAAATATATCTTTAAAGACATCCTACTAATTAAAAATAGAACTTCAAAAATGAAATTTAGTAAATTTCATAGCAAATGGCAACTATGCGACTGTCATGAAGTGAACTGTTAATTTATGGCAGTCGCAGAGTTGCCGTTTGCTATAAAATTAACCCAAGTTCTTTTTTAATTAGTTACTGTGCGGACCTACCTGTAGAAATATCTCCTTGGAAGTAGGATAATTTTATTAAATGTTAACTCTTGTTTCACACCGAATCCCCCCTGGCAATGGCACGGTTACCAATTAAAACAAGAACTTGGGAAAATGACATAGCAACCGGCAACTCTGCAACTATCATGAAGTGACATTTCACTTGACGACAAGGTTAGTTCAGATTTTATCTGCGGGCTAAAATATCCTTGTATGACTGTATATAATATAAAGCAACACCTCCGACACCCCAATTAGATTACTGCTTTATGAATTCAATACAGAAATCTAACTTACTATTTTAAGGAGCTTTCTACCATTTTTTTGTGCTCTTTGGTACCCAAATTAACCAAGATCCCTGTACTTTTAGGTGCATATTAAGGTATATGTATTAGGAATGCATTTTAAATAGCCGTATGGCTTTGAAAAGTCATTAAATTTTGTTTAATGCAGCGGACTGAACGAGTAACAGAAAACTATGACAATAAAAAGAAAATATAACTTTAAAAATAGAATCGTTTCAGTTGCCGATTCAGAACGAACTAGTGGTCGCCCATTGGTCGATATTCGACCTACTCTTTCATCGTTTGCTGGTTATGTTTAACATTCTGTAAGACTATATACAAATAATATTAAAGCCCAACAATATTAATCTATTCTCAATTTGACCACAGATTTTAACAATAAACAAAGAGTATATATGCGTGTGTGTGTCAAATACATGGTAGTGTGTGTAATGTTTTTTTTTTTGATTTAATGTATTATTTATGCATAATTTAAAAAAAATTGGGAATCTGCACTCCTTCTCTATATAAACTATAAGTGTGGGAAATTTCATACTCCTCCGTCCGCGCAATTTTCGTAAAAAGGGGTACAAAGTTTTGCTTCACGTATTAATATAATGATTACTTTCAGGGCCCCAAGTCCGTTATTGCAATTTTAATAAAGTGGCCGATCATTGACATTACAATTGTTAGTTTTGACAGCTATCAATCTACTAATTCAATACTATTCAATTCTTATGGTAGCTATCAATAGTTCTTATGGTCTTCCGTAGTCGTCGGTACCAGTTTAGACAATTGCCGACTTTTGGCACAATTGTAATTAAACGATTTTTGTAAAAACAATAGTAGACTTCGGGCACAGGTCTTGCATTAATTATGTTGTAGATGAATTGACAGACGGCTTGGTCCAGTGGGTAAGAGCTTAAGTCCGTCTGTTAACTGTATCGAGTAGTCGCGGGTTCGATTCTCGCATGGGACAAATTTTTCTGTGACCCACAACTTTTTGTTGGTATAGATGTTTGTGTATATCATGTTTGTAAACGCACCTACAACAGGAATAATTCCTAGTGGGGCTACGTTTATTTTTCTTTAAATAAATGAGAGAATGGTCTGCAAAGACTAGTCTGGACTATAAAGGCAAAATATAGAAAGATTTACTTAGGTAAATGAAGGAAGCTTCTTCTCGTTAAGAGGTTTTTAATGCTACACAAACTCATCCACTCATTATTATAAAAAATATTGACAAATGAAATGATTAAATGTAAAGTCACACAAAAATTGCACGCATGCAAAAATAACTTAAGTTTTTAAAAACGTTTACACTCATTAAACCTTGATCAAATGATGCATGAATAACGTAAATGTATTTTCGAAATATACTTATTAATAATTCTTTTGATTTTATTACTAAGGTTAATTAAATTACTTAGATTATTAATGGCCGGTTTCAATATCCAACTCGACGATAGATTTGCCTACCACCAATAGAATTTCGACATATTTTATATGGGAAATCTGTCACAATACTACTGACAGTAAGCAAATTTATCGTTAAGTTGCATATTGAAACCGGCTATAAGAAAATAAAGATGCAGTTATAGGATCATATTTTTTCAATACGTAGTGTCGCGAACTGGGGTCGCGAATAACCTTTTTTAGTTTATGTTTGCGGAAAAAGTATAACGGTCAAGATGACAGATGGAAATGTTTCGGCTTTTGTCTCAGGAAGAAAAGCGGAAAGGAAATAGATATAAGAGAAATATTCTACTATGGTCTAGACTACTATGGTCTATAAAAGACTGAAAGGACACTGAGACATTATAATATGTGGTAAAGGTATAAGGTCATATTTAATGTCGGAACTTTAAGGGTTCCGGGATGCATGGTATGTATTTTCAATTGTATTATATCATTGAGGTAAATACATAGAGAAGCAAACCTCACTTCAGCGCGTCGAAAAAAGTGTAACGACTTAAAAGTATGCCAACGTAGCTTTGAATCCAATAAATAATTTGGAGTAAACATATATCCATCTCTTTTACTCTTGTCCCCCACCATACCGACATTACGTCGATCCGATATAGGTAGCAATATTACTAGTAGTAGGAGGCTCAGTGTTGCTTACTATATGATTATTTCCCACAATTTAAATGCACAATGAATATGAATTTTTAATGATGTTATGAATATAATTATTTATTATATATTTTTTTAATTAACTTCGTTACATTTCAGATAGAATCCAATACATGAATTAATAAAATAAATTATTTTAGTACCTAATTCATTTTATTCTATATGAAATTAGAATTGTTACACAGATTATTTGGATATTAGTTAATAGTGCCATTAGGGTATATGGTGAAACTATGAAAATATTATTGAATGAGTAATAAACAAAACACACCTAATGTTATCTATTGCATTATTTTCAAAATATGCAGGTTGATGGTTGCAGTCTATTTAGAGCGGGTAAAATAAATACAAATTTATAAAATACGTATCTATTCAATAAACTCAGTAAAACGTTGTTGCCTATTTACTGCTTCCACTTCTTTATCCAGACGTTAAGAGTGGTAGGCTGCTACAGTTACTAGACTGAATAGTCGCGGGTTCGATTCCCACATAGTATGGGGGACTCACACATTTTGTTTAGATCTGGCTATTTGTTTGTGTAATTTTCATGTTTACCTGTACGGGCCAGCCCGTCCGTTTATATCATCAGCATTATTACATCACATGCACATTATATTAATTACGATCATCAGTTCGCAATCGGTTAGCAAGATAATCGCGCGCGTGCTCACGTACATACATATATCATATCATACATTAATTCTCATTTATCATTAAATCATAGAATAGTGATCATTTGGACTATCAATAAACCTTTTAATTATTACAATATCAAGTGTATCATTTATCATCTTCAAAAAACGCTGTACGAGTACAGTGTAACCCGTACAGTACCCACGACATTGAATAACTACCAGACGTGGTTTTTTTTTTAAAAAGGATAGAAAAAGTCATAGTTAATTCCCCAATTGCTTTCTACGACACACATGAGAACAAATGGGATGGAGCTATTCTTTACCGGATCCATTAGGCAATTATGTAACAAAGAATTGTGTACAATATTCGGTTTGAGTTATTAGCTTATTTATTTTATAATAATCTAATGAAATTTTTGGAACTTTCTGTCTACCCCGCAAGGGATCCGGCGGAAATTGCACCCTTTAGGATCCTAAAAAATTAATAAAATAGATATTCGTATAGTACATAATTATAGGTGACACAATTATCCAACATTTTCCCATAAAGACGGGTCTGCGTCTCAAATTTATTTTTGTAACTTGAAATCAATTGTTTATTTTCATCATCATCATCATCTCAGCCCATACTTGTCCACTGTTGAACATAGGCCTCCCCAATCGCTTTCCAGCGTAACCGGTCCGATGCCACCTGCATCCAACGACTTCCTGCGATTTTCACAAGATCGTCGGTCCATCTGGCAGGCGGTCGTCCCACGCTGCGCTTGCCAATACGTGGTCGCCACTCTAGAATCTTTCTGCCCCAACGCCCGTCCGATCTACGCGCTATGTGGCCCGCCCATTGCCACTTCAGCTTGCTAATCTTAAGGGCTATGTCGGTAACCTTGGTTCTTCTACGAATCTCCTCATTCCTGATTCGATCGCGTAGAGAAACGCCGAGCATAGCTCTCTCCATATCTCGCTGAGCAACTCTGAGCTTTTTTATGAGACCTATTGTAAGAGACCACGTCTCTGATCCATATATCATCACTGGTAACACACATTGACTGAAAACTTTAGTCTTAAGGCACTGAGGTATTTTGGATGAGAAGATATTGCGCAGTTTCCCGAACGCTGCCCAGCCGAGTTGGATTCGTCGATTGACCTCTCTCTCAAAGTTGGACCTACCTAACCGGACTACCTGTCCCAGGTAAATGTATTCGTCGACAACTTCAAGAGTAGAGTTCCCAACGGTGAGTGCGGTGGGTACGACATGGACGTTAGACATTATTTTCGTTTTGTCCATGTTCATTTTAAGACCCACTTGTTGAGATACTCTGTTGAGGTCACCGAGCATTCGTCCTAGATCTTCCAGCGACTCCGCCACGACCACAATGTCGTCGGCAAATCGAAGGTGAGTGATGTATTTGCCATTGATGTTGATGCCAAGTCCTTGCCATTCCAAGAGCTTGAAGGCGTCCTCTAAGGTGGCCGTAAACAGTTTCGGAGAAATGACGTCTCCCTGTCTTACTCCTCTTTTTATGGGGATTGCTTTCGTGCACCGCCCCTGTACTCGGACTGACATGGTGGCGTTATTATACAAGCACTTCAACACTTCGATGTACCGATAGTCAATTCGGCATCGCTGGAGAGATCTAAGAACCGCCCAAGTCTCGATCGAATCGAAGGCTTTCTCATAGTCCACAAACGCCAAGCATAGTGGCCGATTATACTCCTCGGTCTTCTGTATAATCTGCCGCAGCGTATGTATGTGGTCTATGGTACTAAAGCCTTTCCGGAAACCGGCTTGTTCGGGAGGCTGGAAGTCATCAAACCTGCGTTCGAGACGATTCGTAATGACTCTCGAAAACAACTTATAAACATGGCTCAGCAGTGTGATGGGCCTATAATTCTTCAGTAAAGTGTTATCACCTTTCTTGAAAAACAGTACCACCACACCCCTGTTCCATGCTTCCGGCGTTTTCTCTTCGAGCAAAACGGAATTAAACAGCCTCTGAAGGACTTTAAGTACTGGCGTTCCGCCCGCTTTCAGAAGCTCTACGGTAATTCCGTCCTCGCCCGGCGCTTTGTTATTTTTGAGTTGTTTGAGAGCCATCCTAATCTCGTACAGGCTGATGTCCGGGATATCTTCAGTGTAGTGTCGGGTTAGCTTGGCTCTTGGGTCTTTTACCAAGTCAACAACAGGTTCAGCTACTGAGGTATACAACCGCCCATAGAACCTCTCTATCTCCCTGAGCACCTCCGACCTATTCGACGTTACGTTTCCGTCCTCCATCTTCAGCTTCGTCAACTGGCTTTGCCCAATAGACGCGTCTCTTGCGAACACTTTAGAGCCCTTGTTCTGTGCTATGGTCTCCTCAATACGCCTTGTATTGAAGGACCGTAAGTCTTGTCGCAAGGACTTCAATATCTGTCCATTGAGCTGCCTATAGGACTTAGCATCATCGGAGGTTTGGAGCGTCATGGAACGTCGCTCAGCCATGAGGTTTCGGGTGTAGTTGGATAGTTTTTGAGGTCTATTTTTACGGTGGGGCTTAAAATACTTGGACCCGACCGTATGGACAGTCTCTACCAGCCTGTTGTTGATTTCGTCCACTGATGCGCTGCTGTCTAGCAATTCGAAGCGGTTTGCCAATTCGAGTTGAAAGTGCTCGGGGTGCCTCTGACCATTCGGTGATCACTGCCGGTTTTTACCCTGTGGATCACGGAGACATCATTAAATATTTGTCGCTTGGTGCTCATTATGAAGTCTATTTCGTTTTTGGTGGAACCATCAGGGCTCATCCAGGTCCATTTCCTATGAGGCGGCTTCTGGAAGAAAGAGTTCATCATAAAGAGTCCCTCCTTCTCCAGGAATTCGGCCAGCCTCTGACCCCTGGGGTTGCGCTGCCCATATCCAAATCGCCCCACTCTCAACTCATCATCGCCCCGTTTGCCCAGCCGCGCATTGAAGTCACCCATAACCACTGTAAAGTGTGTTTTGGAAGTATGTATGGCTCTACTAATGTCCTCATACATAACTTCGACATCATCATCTGAGTATGTCGAGGTCGGTGCGTAGACCTGTATGACCTTCAGCGAATATCTTTTGGATATTCTGAGTATCAGGTACGCTACCCTGCTCGACACACTAGTGATGGACACAACGTTGTCTATGAGTGACTTGTGGACGATAAATCCGACACCACCTTGGGACTGCTGTTTGCCCTCCCGGTAGTAAAACAAGTTGCCGGATTTTAAGGTTATCGTGTCCTCACCCTCTCTTCGGACCTCCGATAAACCAACAATATTCCACCGCAACTTGTTTATCTCTTCTTCCAGCTCAACAAGCTTCTCATCTGTCCTCAAAGTGCGTGCGTGTGTTTATTTTATTTACTAGTAAATATATGAAAAAAAAACAATAAAGTTGTGTATGGAAAGTCCCTCCGCTTGCGGTATAGTGATTTTGTGACCTCAAATTGCGTTCTTACAGCACGAATTTACCTATTTTGTTTTTTTTTATTAATACGTGTTACTCGAGAAATGTCAGGCAGGCCAATGGATGACAGAAGCTTGAAACTTGGCTGCGGGCTTATTCTTAGCCGACATACATTTACGCCGTTACTGCAATTCTAGTCTTAACATGTATATCAATGTATTATATGATCTAGTGACCGATACGTCGGGTTGTTTACGGATAGCGGTCAGATCCGTAGTATTCTGTAGTGTAATCAGTATTGAGTTCAAGCGAAGCTTGGAGTGGCTGTAAGGGGATGTTGCAGGCCACTATGGGGTGCGCCCCGCAAGACCGCAAGAGGTTGGATGCCACTATGGGGTGCGCCCCGCAAGACCGTAGCGTCGCAGTGGCCTAAGTACGTTGGTGCACGTTCATGGCCGTGGCGTCACGGAGGTCCCAAAGGGGGCTGATGCTTGATATGTACGCTAATGAACGTAATGTTATAATGCTTTCCGTGATTATAGGGACCGGAGCGGTTGGTGACATACTGGCCGATTGAAATATTCGTCGAGCACCTAAAGAGGTTGCCTGGAACGGTTGCCTGGAAGAAATTGCTTTCAGCAATAAGGCCGCCATTTGTACTTATTTACTGTTTATAAATTGTTTGTAATTTAATGTTTGCTGGTGTACAATAAAGTGTACTACTACTACTACTACTAAAGAGTTTGGGTGCTTGGCGACACGTAGCTTTAATACTAGAAATTAAATTCCTGTGTCGTGTATGCGTTTACAAACATGAAATTTACATACACAAATACTAGTTATCTGTCAATTATTGAAGTTATTCATCCTAGAAGCTGCCGATCTTGTAAGCTGTTGGACCACCTTTAAAGAAATAAATAATAATGGTAATATAATCTATACATATAATAAAACTGTAAGGAAGTCGTGCCTGTACATGGAATATTATTCAGAAATAACAATCCAGAGGTACTATCGATGTAAAAGCCAATTATACAACTTTTGGCTTTCGTGTCGTCTGTCTGTCTGTCTGTCCAAGGGTATCAACTATCATCACGCAAAAACTACCAGGCGGATTTTGATGTAACTTTGCATGCAGATACCTTAAAATGTTAGCTAACATGTTGTTTAGTATTTATCCCGGAAAATCAAAAGGTATTTCCAAAAAAGAAGAAAATAAAAAAATCTTATAGTTTCTGAGGAAAGAAAAAAAGTCCATTTTGATAAATCATTCATTGTTCTAGATACAGTGAAACTTAGCATGGAGATATTTCATATGACACAATATAGTTAATATTTATTTTTTCTGGTAATCAAAAGGTTTGCAGGGAAAAGGAAAGGACCTATCTATCTATACATACAAGAGAAATGTAAAACAGACAATAAACCATACTTGAAGCAAGCGGACGTGTTTGTCTCGCTATTACCCAATACCACAAAAGCGTACAACGCTATATGGCGACCCTGCCAGTCCTGGTACGCCTACTGCTATTTGATATTTATCACCTAGTTCAATATGGAATAACTATGGGATGAAGCCAAACAAAGGAAGAGGTTGCTCAGGCTGCTTCTGGAGGAGGAAACGACGCTAAGGCGACAGCTGAACATCTTAAAACAAATATTGTCTTATTGACCATAATTGCGTCGTGTATGTTGCTGGCGGTATCTGGTTGGAATTGTCTGCCTATACAAGAAGTGTCACACGAAGTGGATGCGGAAGGAGTTCCAGCGAGAAGCCATGGAGCATGTCCTGTCCCGGTTGAGCTACCGTCGGAGAGATGCCGGAGGCCCAGCAGACCCTACTGCGGTATTATAAAGTGTGTGAGTGACAGTAATAAGATTAAGGTGCAAGTTTTAATTATGTTTTAATATATAAGATACCCATTTTTTTTTCAGAGAAAGGTTTTATAATTTCGAAAGTATTTAGATTATTACTGTAGACATTATAATGAATAAAATAACTAAGTAGAAATGAGTTAAGATTTAATTGATATTTTTTTTTTGTTGATTATGGTAACAATATTAGAGTTATCAGACATTTACAATCAGTGAGAAAAACTTAGAGAAAATATAGTATATAGTAATTTTGAGAAGAAGATTTTAGAGGCATAATCTTTATATAAATTTTTTCGAACTTATTTAAGTTGCTTAGAGTCAAAAAGTTCTGATGATATATTATGTTACAGTATTGACCACCTCGTCAATACTGTAACATTTTGTATTGTAAAATTTTGAAGTTTGAGGAAGAATCTGTTTTGTTTAGTAGTGTTACAACGAAAGAAAACATGTCAGGTTAGAAATTTTCTTTTAAGACGGCTGTGGGCCTCTTGCCAAAGATGACTGGAGATCAAAGTTTTACTCAAGCTTTAATTGAGGCTATCGTATTAAAAAGTAGATTAACAAGTGGAGCGAAAATGCGGTTATCAAGTGCTTATACTACTGTTAGTTCGCTTTTAAAGAATATGCGTATTCATTTATTAACTAGGAAGTCCGATACTGCCTTACAGTCTAAATTGCAAAAAGCTAGACAAGGCGATAGGTCTGTAACCGAATTTGGAGAAGAGATCGAAAAACTGTTTGTGGACTTAACCATTTCTCAGGCAAATGGTAACGACGAGGCTTACAGATTATTATGTCCTCTTAATGAAAAGAATGCCATTCAACGTTTTGCCGATGGCTTAAAACGTCAAAGATTAGGCACAATTATTTCGGCTCGCAATTTATCTTCGTTAAAGGATGCAATTCGTGTGGCGAAAGATGAATCTAGTTCATCTCCGGACTATTAGGTAATGTCTTATGACAATAGAGTTGGACGAAATTATTATTCTTTTAGATTTCGTAGACCACGAGGTCACAGATTTTACAATAATTATAACTCTAATAATTCCACGTTTAACAAGTCGATGGCGCAACAAAATTCAGCTGCGTTAGGAAGTTCGCGTCGAGGCCGCGGTGCTTCAGGTTACCGTAGGAATTATTGAATTATGCGAAACGTCGACATGGTTATGGCGCAATTCGTTCTAATAATAGAACCTTGAACCATTTCACTACTAATAATTGTTGTTCATCTTGTGAAAATACTGTTATAGAGCCTTCTAACGAGTTTTTTCGTCCCTAATCAAATTTTAGCTTGCGAAAGTATTAATTGGGTAAATTTAAGTCTAAATAATAATATACAGTTAGAATTTTTAGTAGATACGGGGGCCTCCTTATCGGCGATTACCTATAATGTTTTAAATATGAAGAAATTAGATTTATATGAGTGTAGCTTAAGTATAAGAGGTATTGGTGGTAGTTAAAATGCAATAGGATATGTATTTTTGATGCTAAAATATAATAATATATTTTTTGAACATAAGTTCTATGTTTTCGAAGACATACCTTGCAAAGCTATAGAAAGATATAGCTATATTATCAAGTCAAGAGGTCAAGATTATATGAAAAATTATAGAGGCGTCATAGATTATGAAACAGATACTATTTTGCTTAGAATAGGTGAAAGTAAGGTAATATTGCCTATGAATTATTATGATTATTCTTTGACAATCGGACCACGGTGGTAATTAAATATATACCGACACGTATTAATTATGAGTGTGTTGTTTCGCCTAAAGAGGTGCTTGATGGTGTTTCTATAGCTAGTGTAGTTACTCAGCCGAAAAATGGGAAAAATCCTATAAGACTTTTAAATACAACGTCAGAAGAAAAAACATTTAGTTTTGAAAATATTGAGATAGATAGATAAGACAACTATAATTTTTGTACATTTGAAAAATCGGATGTGAGAGTAGATAGAGTTAAGAAATTGTTTCTTTACTCAAGTTAAATACATTTTTAGGAAAAGAATAGCAATTATCTATAGAGCAAATATGTGCGAAATATTCCGATATATTTCATTTACCAGGTGATAAACAGTCGATACATTTAAAAGATCACGTACCGCCTGTGTATAAAAAACCATATAGAATACCTTTTGCGCAAAAAGAGGAACTTAATAAATAGAACGATCAGCTGTTAGAAGATGGGATTATAGAAAAAGCTAGTAGCGATTGGTCTAGTCCATTATTAATACCTAAAAAGTTGGATAGAAGCGGTAAACAACAATGGCGCGTAGTTGTCGATTATAGGCAATTAAATGAGCGCATCCAGGATGATAAATTCTCTCTCCCAAATATAACAGACATATTAGATTCGTTATCAGGTGCCATGTTTTTCAGTCATTGTGATTTGAGTAAAAGTTTCTTTCATTGTAATTTACAAAAAGAGTCACGAAAATATACGGCATTCACAACAGACAAAGGTCAATTTCAAATGTGTAGATTACCTATGGGATTGAAAATAAGCCCTTCAGCATTTAGTAGATTAATGACAGTTGCCAAGTCAGGCCTTAATTATGATAAATGCATAATTTATTTAGATGACCTAATTATGTTTGGTAGAAATTTATCAGATTATAACAAAAATCTCATGTCAGTTTTCTCACGATTGCGAAAGGTGAATTTAAAGTTGAATCCATTAAAGTGCGAATTCTTAAAACGATACGTTTATACCTAGGGCCGGCTAAAGTCAGAGTCATCGAAAGTTATCCGATACCGACATTTAGCAATTATTACAGGAAATTCGTTCGAAACTTTGCTGAGATTGTTTTACCTTTGAATAAATTAAGTCGCAAAAACACTAAATTTGAATGGATTAAGAATGCCAAAATGCGTTTGATACTCTAAGAAGGTCATTGTCAAACGCACCAGTTTTAGACTACCCAAATTTTTTGCCAGAAAATGAATTTATTTTGCAAACTGATAGTTCAAATTATGTACTAGGATGTGTTTTAAGAAATTCAAATGGAAAACTAATTGCTTATGCTAGTAGAAATTTGAATAAATCTGAATTAAATTATGCAACTATTGAAAAAGAACTTCTAGTGATTTTTTGGTCCGTAACACATTTTAGACCGTATTTATATGGTAGAAAATTTACTATTAGAACCGATCATAGACCACTAATATATTTGTTTAATATGTAAAACCCTTCAAGTCGTTTAACTAAATTTCGTTTAGCGTTGGAGAAATATGATTTCAAGGTAGAATACGTAAAAGGAAAGGAAAATCTAGTTGCAGACGCTTTATCGAGAACCGTTATTACATCTGACGAGTTGAAAGAAATGAATAGTAGTATTAGTGTGCGTTTTAATTAGAGCACAAGCTAAAAAGAACAAAGCAAATAATAATCCTGATTTGACGAGTAAATTAGAGACTTCAACTGACGATAGGTCTGATCACCCTAAAGTTGTGGAACATCTCAAAATATCGGACACGGATATAGAATTAATTATTTTACCGGACAATACGCTGCGCAGAATATTAAGGAAGATAGACAGTACTGATTTACATTTTTCGAAGAATAGAAACTTAATTTTTAGTAAGAGTCAAGATAAAATATTTGCAATCCAACATTCTTTATCGATAAACTCACGAGATGATTTGTTGAAAGAAATAGTTAATTTATGCTAAGATTTTAATATTACTGAAGTTATTATAATAAATACGCGTAAAAATAAAAATATTATAAAATGGCTAGCTACAAATATACTGAAAAACAAAACATTAACTTTACCTAGGTTATTGTATTGTAAAAGACGGTCAAACAATTTATACATACAGAAGACGAAAAAAGGATTATAATGAATGATTTTTATTTATTACCTAGTCGTGGTCATGTAGGTATTAGAAGAATGGTTAATAACATAAGAAAATATTGTTTTTGGCCTACTTTAGAAAAAGACGTTCGTGGTTATATCGAAAAATCCGATAAGTGCCAAAAACAAAAGTACACTAAAATTCAAAAAGAACCATTAACAATTACAATTACAGCATCTTCTTCGTTCGATAAAATATTTTTGGATATCATGGGTCCTTTAGTTAGAGATGACGAAGGATTTTGTTACATTCTTACTTTACAATGTGAACTGAGTAAACACGTAGAAGCATACCCTTTAAAAACCAAAACAACGACAGAAATTGCGAAGAATTTTACAGAGAACTTTATTTTACGTTATGGCATACCGAGAGAAATAGCGAGTGATAGAGGTACCGAGTTCGTATCCAGTGTAATGTCGGAAATGTGTAACATTTTAGGAACTAAGCAAATTATAGCAACTGCGTACCATCATAAAAGTATTGGATCATTAGAAAATACTCCTAAAATGTTAGGAGCCTATTTACGAATCCCAAACCAATAATCATCCGTCATCGTGGAGTTCATGGCTACAGTATTGGTGCTTTCCTTTTCACACTTCAGTGCACCCTGAGACTAAATACACTCCTTATGAGTTAGTGTTTGGACAAGTATGTAGATTACATAATAATTTATGCGTTGCAGTGGAACCTTTATATAATTTTGATAATTATCCTTTGGAGTTTAAATATCATATTCAAAAAGCCCAAAACGATGCAGAAAATAACTTGATTATGAGTAAAAATATTAGAAAACAAAAGTATGACAAAGCGATTAATCCAGTTATTTATGAATCAGGTGACCAACTGTTATTGAAAAACAAAACCGGTAATAAGTTAGATACCTTGTACTCAGGTCCTTACGTTGTAATTAAAGATTTACAACCGAATGTTAAAGTTATGGTTAAAAATAAACCTATGATTGTTCATAAAAAAAAGGACTAAGAAATATAAAATGTAATTTGACTTTTTTAATGTTCGAAAAAGAAATGTACTTGTATGTATTTTTTTTTATTATTTTAGGGGGATGATGTAGCGTGTAGTATTATGCTATGTAAGCATCAATTGTATAAGAGTAATGTAAAACAGACAATAAACGATACTTGAAGCAAGCGGACGTGTTTGTCTCATTATCACCCAATACCACAAAAGTGTACAACGCTTTAGGGAAATAACAACCCAGGGGTATCATACAATCGATGTAGAAGCCAATTGTACACTTTTTGGCTTTCGTGTCTGTTTGTCTGTCTGCCCAAAGGTATGAACTATCATCATGCAAAAACTACCACGTGGACTTTGATGAAACTTTGGATGCACATACCTTAAAATGTTGGCTAACATTTTGTTTAGTATTTATTTCGGAAAATCAAAAGGTATTTCCAGAAAAGAAGAAAATAAAAAAAAAACTAATAGTTTCTAAGGAAAGAAAAGAAAGACGATTTTGATAAATCATTCATCGTTCCAAAACTACTCTTAAGATTCAGTGAAACTTAGCACGGAGATATTTCATATGACAGACAATATAGTTAATATTTATATTTTCAGGTAATCAAACCGTTTGCAGGGAAAAGGAAAGGATCTATATCTATACATATAATAAAATTGTAAGGAAGTCGTGTCTGTACATGGAATATTTTTAGGAAATAACAACCCAGGGGTATCATACTATCGATGTAGAAGCCAATTCTACAATTTTTGGCTTTCGGGTCTGTTTGTCTGTTTGTCTGTCGGAGGTTATGAACCGGCATACACGCAAAAACTACCAGGTGGATTTTGATGAAACTTTGCATGCGGATACCTTAAATTATTGGCTAACGTATTGCATGGTATTCATCCCGGAAAATCAAAAGGTTTTTCCAGATAAGACGAAAATAAGCAAAACATTGAATTTCTAAAAATACATACATTGTATTCTTAACCTGTTTGATGGATTTCAATAAAATTTTGTGTAATTGTAACCTGTACAAAAGGTCACAACTCTGTATACTTATATTTTCTAAAAACTTAACAGTTTTTGAGGAAAGAGAAAAAAGGTGGATTTTGATTTATCATTTATTTTTCTAAAAACTTAATACTCTTTAGATGTCAGTGAAACTTACCATGGAGATATTTCATATGACAGACAACATAATTAATATTTATGTTATCAGGAAAACAATTTGTAAGTCTTATTCCAAAGTGCTATCCCAAAAAGTTCTATCTAACTTTGTTAAATTACAAAAGAAACGCGTGCGGAGTTAGTATGTAATATAAAATGACTGATGATGATGTGTATTATCAAGACATGCCAACAATGGTGTTTATTCTTTTAGCCGTTTTTTCTGATATCCTTATAGAAATATGTTATATATTAGAATAAATATTAAAGGGTACTTCGATGGCGCGGAGTGCTCAGCTGATTGTGAACGCAGACCAATACACGTCTAGATTTGATACACGTCTTTTATTTATCAGTGGCGAACGCGGAAAATTAACGACTTTCGGTGGAGTGATTTTCATATTTTTTTAAAATAAATTCAACGTTTATTATGTCGGTGGGAAAAGTGCGGGAATATGACATTAAAAACGGCAATTGGTCCGCCTATATCGATCGAGTGGAAATGTACTATCTAGCAAACAAAATAACGGTCGATTTAAAATTGCCGACAGTGTTGATCGGGGAACAAGCTTACGAGTTGTTAGCTACTTTAGCTAGCCCGAAGAAGCCATCCAGCTTGTCATATGAAGAAGCAGATGGTTTAAGGCTGCAAACACATTTGCAGCCTAAACCGTTAATATTGGCAGAGAGATATAGATTTCGACAGAGACGGCAGTTACCAGATGAAACCACATCAGACTACGTGGCGGATTTGAAAAAATGTCTAGATTTTGCGAGTTTAAGGCCAATCTGGAAGAAAATCTTCGAGACCAATTTCTGTGTGGGTTGCATAGTGAATTTATACGTCAGAGGTTATTTGCAGAGGATAACCTAGATTATAAAAGAGCGTTATCTCTGGCAAATACTCTAGAGGCAGCCAAGCGGGACGCCGGGGCCGTAGAAGGGACACGAAATCTCACCGAAAATGTACAAAAGTTGGAAATTAGTCAATGTTCAGCATGCGGGATCAGCGGACATCGAGCGTATACCTGCAAATATAAGGCAACAGAGTGTAGCTACTGCGGCAAGATCGGCCACTTGAGAAAAATATGCATGAAAACAGAATATGATCAGCGCATAACTACAACCGAAGCAACGCGAAGCGGTCGCCGCGGTCGAAAAAGATCACGTGGAGGACGCGTGACCGGCTCGAGCGGCGGCGGTGAGGGTTTGCGGCGCGGGCAGCGCGAAGAAGCGGTGCGGGGCGCACGCGGACACGAGCGCGGCCGTTGGGCGGCTAGGCGCGCGACGGCGTACAGAGGCCGAGAGCTCCAACGGGGAACAAGAAGATTACGAGGAACCAATGTACCAAATGTCGGTAACCAGTTATAGACCGGTGTGTATGACACTTTTGGTAAATGATAGGTCATTAAAAATGGAAATTAACCGGGTCAGCAATATCTTGTATTAGTAAATCCACATATGTAAAAGAATTTAACGATTTAATTTTAAAACATTGTCAATTAAAACTAAAATTTTATGACGGTTCTATTGTTCAACCACTTGGATACGAGAAATCAACAGACGGACCGCTCGACGGTGCGGGGACAGCCGATGCGCTGTTACCTGAAACGCAAAAGTCGGACGCAGTTAAAAATGGACCTACTTCAACCCCAACAAGCCCGGCTAAAGATATGCCCAATGTACGGGGGACAGGGAGTCATGACTGTGATGTATCCAGTAATGTAACAACACAACAACACCATTTACAACGTGTCCACAAACCCGTCAAAAGATATGGTATAGACGACATTTATAAATGACACTATTCCTATTGGACAGCCTGTTGTGTTGTCCACATAAATTATAGTTATAATAGGTATATTGTAGTCTTAAGTATTTGAATTTTAGTGTAATTTCTTTTAACATAATATCTTCACCGATATTTCCGTAAATTCCGGACCGATCTTGATTATTGTTTTTGCATTGGGTTCAGATAAACGCTTTATTGTGCACCAATAATGTAACAAATAGTGATTAGACATAAACAAAATTACAAGTAACACAAAGGGCGGCCTTATCGCTAAAGAGCGATCTCCTATAGCTCCAAGGTGGTGCCATTTTAATCTCATCGGTTTTGCACCTTGGACTTTGAAGATACGCCAGGAAACTCCTTAACGAAGAACAATACGAATGCGTAGATTGAGATATTATAGGTATTATGTCAATCTTATACGTACCCTGCCATAGACCTAATCAGAATATTAACTGACTTCAAAAAAGAAGGAGGTTTAGAATTCGTCTGTGTTTTTATAACGTCTTTATTTATGAACTGATGTTGATGATTCTTTTTGCGTAGGGTTCAGTATAGTTTCGAAGTGGTCCCATTTTAATGAAATCGGTATTGAACTTTGGACTTTGAAGATACAGCAGGGGACTCCTTAACGGCGAACAGTACAAATATATAGATTCCGTTATAATGGTTATTATATCAATCCTTTAGGTACCTTACTGTACAACTCAGCAAAATAATATAATATAGGTATATAAATATTAGTAAATAATTCACTCGTCACTTAAAATTGTAAAATAAAAATCATTTTAAAAAACGTAAACCGCATTCAAACACAAAAAAAATATTTAAAGTTGGTGCCAATTAACCGACTGCATTAACCGGTACCAACTTATTTATTTTTTGCTTTCTGAAGTCGGTTTACCTTTTTTTAAAAAGATTCTTTAAGCTTAGGTTTATGCAAGATTCCTGAGGATGCTTGCTTTTATTTCTCCATATTAACATAGATGAAGGGACTTAAAAGAATCTTAATTTGGAGGTGTCTCTTAAGTCTGATTCCAAAGTGCTATCCCAAAAAGTGCTATCTTTCTTTGTCGAATTACAAAAGAAACGCGTGCGGAGTTAGTATGTAATATAAAATGAAGTTAGTGTCTTATAAAGACATGCCAACAATGGCGTTTATTCTTTTAGCCGCTTTTTCTGATAACCTTATAAAAATAAGTGGCTTAAATCCCCCGGTAACTAGGCAACTCCCAACGCTTGTGGCAAAATATTACCCTTCTTCTGAGGCTGTCGGATACAAACGGTTCGTCGATGCTCGCGCGAGTCAATCTTTGTGTGATCGACTGATATTTATTTAGGTATATGTGGTTTGTGTGTGGCATTCATTGTGTCTATAAAGCACGACTGGAGAGCATGAATGTAACGAAATATGAGAGTGGAAGAAGCGAGAGAAGTCTGTAACGAAAGAACCTGATAAAACAGTACACTCTCTGCCAATCCCGCAATGGATCTGGCGTGACGATATAGAGAAACACGTACGCAGTACAAGAATAATTTCTAGTGAAGAAACGTTTAACACAATCTTGTTAATTTTCATTCATTATCTCTTAAATCTGCATATATACGATCACTCACAGCACTATTTTATAATGTTATTTATAGCGAAACAACATGGTGGAATGCATTAGGCGTATAGTGACATTGACTGGGGTCTTGGTGAGAAATCAGGGTTAAATTTTAGTAAACTTTTCCTACTTCCAAGGAGATTTATTTATTTAATTAATTAGCACGGTTATATTTCATTTACACTAATTAACTACACTAATATATATAAAAAAACAAACAAATTTAACACAAAAGTAACAACATTCATTTATGCTTCTCACAAAACCTCTGACAGTCATAGAAAATTTTCACCCATCCATCAGCAAGCACATCACAGTTATTATCGATATTTCATCAGAGATATTCCGACAGATGGGTCCGGCAACTATCATAGAGGTAGCATTAAAAACATAGAAGGATTTACAAACGCAGTTCAGCTGAACACGTTTTCTGGACACTTGGTACCATTTAGGTAACCAATTTAAAAATCTTTGTTTCTTCATGGTTCGAACTTTCTTTATTCAAAATTTATGACTTGTTTTGACGTTGGTTCCACGCAAAATTATCGGTTAATATTTGTTTGTCTAATGACTGTGTTCTCGGCATGGATATAATACAATGGATTAAGCTCTCTGCGAAAAAAACGTGATGAGAAGTATGCTCACTTAGAGCCCTACATCTGTTTCTAAGTAAGGTGACCAAACATTGGTACTATTAAGGACTTGTTAACATATAATTAACGTATAATCACAAAAGTGTACAGAAGTCAAACTACATACAACGCGCGCTCGAGCAACGCTCCCATAGACCTTGCTCACGAACACGATATCTTGGCACGGTCAGGAACAGTGCGAGCGGAGCGCAAGCGCCGTTCGCTTCATACACGCGTCTTATGATGTTTTTGTGCAGAGATGAAGCAACAAAAAAGAGATATTATAACTGTTCAGTTGATGGATGTTTAAATTCTACTTGAAATGGTGAATTGTCAATTTTAAGCTACCAGTTGCATCAGAGAGGTAATTAGGTATATACCTACTACTACAAGCAGATGCTGGTATTTAAACGTAACACAGAACATTAGGTAGGTAAGCGCCGCCCGCCGGCCCCGCGCCGAAAAAGCGAATGTTCGCTTTTTCGGCGCGGACCGTTCGTTTGTGGCCTTGTAATATTTTTAATATTTATATTATCTATAAAAATTCACGTAACCGTTTCAAACCGCTAAATATTTTTTTAGGTTACGGTTATAATTTTAAGATAAAGTTATATCTTGTTTTAGTTGAACTGAGTGGTTGAGATTGATACATAGAGAAGATTTAATAGATTCAAGTTGCCTTCGTGCTCCAGTGTGTGAAGCTCATTTTATTCCCAACTCCATTATAATAATAATAATAGGTATAACAATGATATTAAAATTGCATTATTATAGTTATTATTGTTTTTTATTTTCGTTCTTTCTGTTTTATTCTCAACAATCAATCAAACAACTTGATACGAGTGCCACTACCACGATAGTTTTTTCGTATAAGCCAGAGTTGATAACCCTAGGTAACGCCGAGCGTCTGTATAAAAAGTGAGGTACATACATGAACTTGACTTCTGTACATTATTAATTTGTGGTATAATTCTCGGGCACTGTTTATTGCCGTCATTCTTTCTTTCTACGCATATGCCACATCTTAACTGAGTAGTAGTTAAAGTTTTTGATTAAATTGCCCATTTTCTTGCTGACTGTACATTTTTTCAGAATCTGCTAATTCAACTCCAAATATCGTAAAAATTAAGAATAGTCTCCTAGGGCCCGGGGTAGGGTTGAGATAGCTGCCCTTACTGTCCGATCTTAATCCATCCTGTATATAAAGACGAATTGAGAACCTTGTTCGTTGAGAACTCGGTAATAAATGGTTTACAGCGTATTTAAACCATATCATAAATCTCGGTAGGTATAGTCCGTGTTAGTTCTGCCTTATGGTCACAATACTGCATCGTAATGAGTGCGAGCGTGACACCAGGCTCCAGGTTATTGCCCTCACTCATCATGGTTTCTCGACCAACTATTACTCTTGTTAAAATCATAGAAAAGTCAATGTTGTAACTCGTTATTACTCTCATTAAAATCATAGAAAAGTCAATGTTGTGTCTGTGAGTAAGAGTTTAATTTTCTTTAGCAATATTTTGACAGTACTCAATGCGTTTAGGGCTATAAATTCATGGTTCTCGGAGACTTAATTTGTTTTCATGTAATAAAATATATAAAATTAAAATGTTTGTGATAACATGGTGCCACACAACTAAAATACCGTGCTTTATATTAAATGCAAATCTTATTAGTCTAGAAAAGCAGATGAATCTAAATTAAGTAAGCTTCGGCCAGTGACTTGGTTTTGCTGTATAATGGTAAAGATAAAATGTATTTTCTAAAAAAGATTTAACCAGTTTGAATATGCATAATAACTACACCGGACTGACTGCTTTCCTTAACCTTTTAGTTCGGCACATGGGAAAAGTCTCAAATGATATCGAGGAGAATCAATTTCTCATCGACGTTTACAAAAAAATATTAAAAAATGATAATTTCTAAACTATAGCGAATTTTCACTTGAAATAAAAAGTAAACGATTTTGTGATGATGACGTGTTTTATTTAAACTCAATTCAATACAAGTTATCACTTAATACCATTAAAACATACACACCCGGAAAACGGAAAATTTACCCATATTTTTACGTAAACAAATATTTTTAGGAAGATTTTCAGAAAACTTTGACAAATGATTTATTGTGTTTTCTAATCGTAAATAACCAGTTTATAAACCTGCATTTCTAATTATAAGTCATCTAGATAATAAAACAGCTAAAACCGACCAAAAAAATAACATAGTTTCGACCCAATGGCGCCCTTGAACAACAATACTGTTTTTACAATAATATAAAGATATACGACCTAAATTTTGGGCATAAATAAAAAGAATAGATCCTTTTATAGGATTATACATATGAAATACATGTTTATTTTACGAAATTATAACCTAAAAATACAAAAAGGTTACGTACCATAGGTATGGTTACTTTTCCGTAGAGAATCCACACAATCACTTATTATCACTCACCCGTTTCAATTCATGATAACATTCATGTACACAACCGTTTAATTATCCTATTATAATAACAATATTTATACGATTCATTCTCCATTCGTAACAAACCATTTTTTTGTTTACACTCACAGCACTTGAAATCCACTTAGGATGTTTACGTTATCTATTCTCAATAGTACAAACACAGACTGCAAAGTATTATACATCAACAGAACGACTATGTCATCCTCTATCTATCTATTTATCTATAACCTCACGCCAGATCCCTTGCGGGGTAGGCAGAGAGTACAGAGTTCCAACAGGTTCTTTCCTTACATACCTCTCTGGCTTCCTCGACTCTCATAGTTCGTCTCATACACGCTCGCCGGTTACGGAGACTCTTGACTTTTCCAATTCACGACTATATCATCCTCTACATTTTGTTAAAGCATTATCTATGGCTACTATTCGTTTGTTGTTTGTTACCGACAGGCCCAGTAGTAACACGGGAAGTTCATTTTACCCGTGGGCATACCAGTAGTAATACGGGCAAGAATTTTTTACCCGTTTGTTTTCCGTATTACTACCAGTAGTTACACGGGCAAAAATACTTTCCCGTATTACTACTGATAGGCCTAGTAGCAAGTTAAGATGCCTTTACGCATTTCTTAACGAAATTAATCAAAATAATAAAATAAAAATGCATTTAAATCAGCAAATATAAACCAATTTTAATTATATAATAAAATTTGGCCTGAAAAACAAAAAGTTTTCATTCCTTTTATCATTTTCCCTTTATATAATGTTAATTTAAAAAGATCTTTTTAAATACTTTTATAGCAAAAACACAACGGAGGTGTCTTGCTTATTTTAGGAGTTCCTACGGCCTCCTTCCGGCTTCATCATCAGGCCCTGCTTATTGTCTAGCTCTATAGTACTTGAAATAAAACTATTTTTCGGATTTTATCGCAGTTATTTTTTATTTTTAAGTTTCTGACGTTTCGAGTGCTTTGCAGCACCCATGGTCACGCAAATTAAAAATAAACCGCAATAAAATCCGAAAAATAGTTTAATTGCATGTGTAATATTCGCGTAAATCTAAGAACTCAGTCTATAGTATTTGTTTAAATGATTATTATTGCATTGTCATTGAATTTACATACGTATGCCATATTTCACCTCAATCGGATATCCATAAGAGCTTAAAAAAATGTATCACATTATTTGAACCGGAAAGACATACAAACAGTGCAAGTTAAATAAAAGAGCATTCCAACCGAGATGTCACCGTTCATCAACTGCACTAGAATGTGCCGTATTTTATCGTCGTTTACAATGTCAGGTTTTCTTCTTCTGTTAAACAGTTTCTCATCCTATGAAGTGATTTTAATACAAATTTTTAGGCACTTTATTGAGATCATGTTTTGTCTATTGATATCACCTGTTTGGTCTATTGATATCATATGTTTTCTATCCTGTTTATTATTGACTGTTTGTGCCTAAATAAATAAAATAAAATAAATAAATAAAATCATTTAGTAGCCGCAACAACGTAACGGTATTTTTTATTGGAAACCTTATTAATTTTTGAGTGATACCCCTCCACCGCATTATTATTCGGTGTCTTATACCATTAACGCTAAGTTGGTTAAGATATTTATCCTTTATCGTAATTCAATTTATTTTCTGATTATTGAAGCAATCCTAAGGCAAATTAAAAGACTTGGTGTTTCAGTTATCTGTCTAACACATTGCTAATTTAAATGCATTATTATTCTATTACTTGGTATTAATTATGTCAAGAAAAGACTACGGGCAAGAATTATTGCCCGTGTTACTACTGGTAGTAAAAGCTGGTAGTACCACGGGCAACAAACGCTACTATTTAGAGTTTTGCCACAAAAAATCGATAAACAAATCGATACTGCAACGTACATATATGTACTTTCCCCGAGGCTAATGAAGATAACATATGACGTACAGATACGTATTTCCCCCGAGCCTAAGAGGCATAAATGATTAGATTTAGATAGAATCTTAATAATCGTATTCCGAAAGAGATTAGTCATAATGATGGGAAAATTTACATATATATCGTTAGCATTTTCGAAAATTGGTAATTATATAATTGTTAACGCATGTATTTTCTTTTGTTTTAGTATGCCTACAGATTTTGCAGCCTAAATGAATAGTGTTTTTATGCAATACTAAGAGCACACGTTAAAACTCAGTATACTTGCATCTTTTCAAAACATTTTAAAAAAGAGTACTTTGATGTTGAACTCTTTTATTTTTTAAGGTTCAATTTTATTTTTACAAGTCTGTCTGTTGTTTTGTTTTAAATCTTGTGATACATTTTTCAAACACGTGTTGGTAAAATTTGGTAAGTTCGATGACATTGCAATAATATGGTACCATGGAGCTGGTCTGATGATTGAGTCGGAAGGTGGGCATAGGAACATGTAAACTATCAACGTAACCCCCTCATTTAAATTGGTATTGAGAAGTACTATATAACCAGATAGTGTTCAGGGTCTGATTATGCAGCCGAAAGGTGCCCAATGGAAGCACACAAGTACTCAATATAATCCTGCCGTGTTTGGGTTCGTCGGATTTGTCTTGACGAGTGCTTTACACCCCGATGGTGTCCAGGGTCTGATGATGGAGCCGAAGGGTGGCCAATGAAACTACCTAACTTCTCAACATAACCCCGCCGTGTTTAGGCTCATTCGATTTGTCTTGATGAGTTCTGTAGACCCGGATGGTGTATAGGGTCTCATGTTGAAAGCGAAGGGTGACCAGCAGAACTACCCAACTACTCAACATAACCCTGACGTGTTGGGGCTCGTTACAGTTGTCTTGACAAGTACCATATTACTTGTCGGTCTCCGTTGTGTTTTTGCTATAAACTCTTATTTATAAAGAGATATTTTTAAATTATTATTATTACATAGTGAATGTCAAGATTTGTATTTCGTCAATAGCTAGATAGAATAACTATTATTACTACAAAACTAATCAGTCAGTCGAGCCTTTATTGAGACAGCAGTCTGTCTCAACAAAGGCTCGACTGACTATTCACATACCAAAGTGAATGGTGTCCATAATCATAATGGTCACCATAACAAAGTGAATGGTACCTTGCCCGCCGTGGGGAGTAGTCAGTACTACTCACCACGGCGCGCAAGGCACCATTCACTTTGTTGTCCGCGATCACTCTTCTTTTAATATCGCCGTCAAACCTTCCATTTCTCGTGAACATACTTTCCAAATAAACAAATTCATTGTGTCGTGATAATATAGGAGCAGTTATAGTATAATAAGACAGTGCGCCGTTGAACTCAACTTTCCTTTTTATCTCAGAGCAGATTCAACTTTACTTGGAGCTTTCTATACATTAATAAAGCCATCTATGAGTTGCCCGCACATCAAGCGGGTCCGTCACCGAGCATCCTTTATGCTCGGTCGTCTCCATTCGTTAATCTGCAAGCGGAGTAAAATGTCCCTTAGAAATAAGGTGACGATTTACAAAACTTGCGTTCGACCCATCATGACTACTTGCGTGTGTTGTGTTCGGGCATTCGGCCCCCTCTCACATCGATAAACTCCAAGTGGTTCAAAACCGCTTCCTCCGAAAAGCCGTAGGAGCCCCCTGTCCTTCGTACGGAATGTCGATCTCCACTCCGATCTAGGTCTCGAACCTATTCGCGCCTTTATTAAAAAGGTGACAGGCGACACTTCGCGAACGCATCTACCCATGCGAATCCGTTAATCGTAGCCGCCGCCGACTACGATCCCCGCCCCCGACCCCTGCCGCCACCGCCGACTACGATCCCCCCCCCCGACCCCTGCCGCCACCGCCGGCCGCGACATGTTCTCTCCGATCCCCCCGATGTGACAAAGCATCGGGGGGAACCATTCTTTCCGCTCAGAATACGGGCGACGACGACGTAGTCGTAGATCTCCTCCCATAGCCGACGGTTGACCGGTGCACTTAGTAGTGCACCCCGTCTCCCCACAGCGACTGTCCCAACCGAGGGCGCCTCTTCAAGGCGCCCTCGAGTATGTCGCCCCTTGCCTTTCTGGCTCGAGCGTAGTGGTTGCACGCTCGCCCTTAAGTCCGGTGAAGCTGTAAAGGCCTCGCGGCCAACAGCGTACATCACTCACTCACACACACACGAACTATGAGAGTGGAGGAAGCCAGAGAGGTATGTAAGGGAAGAACCTGTTGGAACTCTGTACTCTCTGCCTACCCCGCAAGGGATCTGGCGTGATGATATAGATAGATAGAATAAAGCTATAATCTGAAGAAGGCTCTTTTCTTGAATAAGTAATACGGCCATAATAAAATATATCTATAAGAAAAAATCAATAACAGACCCGGTTAATTACCGCTCTATTGCTTTCTAACCCTTTGCCTCAAAGATTTGTGTGATCCTAGGTATACAGTGTAATTTTAGTGGTCTTGAAGCGAAAGCTCAAGTGATGTATCCAATGTGTGGATGTGTGCGCGCGTGAATGATCTACGCTGCTGGCCGCGGCGCCTTTACAGCTTCACCGGACGAGATGTATCAAGTGCCTACTGTTCACTAGTACTAAAAAAATAACAATCAATAAGTAACATCTCCATAACAATACTAATTGAAAGTGTATTAAAAATAACTTTTAACATATACCAAGCAAGCGCAAAATGACATCGAGGGGCGACGCAGCTTGTCAGCTGGCCGGTAGATGCCTTCGGTTTTCCAGATTTTTACTCTGGCTAAGATATTCGGATAGGTCAGTGGGTAGATGTTACTTATTGAAATGTTATTTATATTTTTTTTTATTACCAGTGTACTAGGCATTGAATACATCACCTGGGCTTTCGCTTCAGAACGACTAAAATTACACCTTTTAAGTCTGTAAAGTTTGTGTGTGTGTGTGTGTGTGTGAGTGATGTACGCTGTTGGCCGAAAAATTTAAAATATTTGACCAACCTTAACGTGGTTTACGTAAAAATAAATCAACAACACTGGCAGTCTATAAATACATGCAGAAAGACCTAAACAAAAGCCGTAACCTCCATCAATAACCACCCCTACGCAATAGGTATACTAATAGGTAAGAAAAAAGAATTTATTTCACATCATAGCGAATAATTAGTGTCCAATGATCACCAGCGGTAAATCAACCACATGATTATAAACTCCACTAGTTTTTATTTCTCGTTTTTTGGTATCCTATAATAACCTTCAAGCTTCGATCAAATATAGGATGATATATCAAAACATAGGATGGATCAAATATAGGATGTTATTTTATATCGATGCTATCTGGGAAAACATCTGGGTGATTAAATTCCACTCGGTTTTTTATTTGGTTTTTGGTACCCTTTTTTTAGGTACATACGATACCAATAACCAGATAATATATTAAGGTATTAAGTACAAAGTCCAAGTTTTTACTTAAGCAATAGCAAAACATTATCGGTGCAATATGTGTAATTGAACCTCACAATAACATCGCCGACGAAATGTAAGTATACTCATACTACTCCACCGCTACTGCTGCCATCGTGTGAGGTAGGCGCAATGATATGTACATTATCGATGTTTCACAACGCCTATGTCATACTTCAAGGTGACATCTAAGATGCTTCTAAGGGCGAACTAATTAGTTACGCGTGGGAATAATGCGTGGGATAAATATTCGTATTCGATTCGATATTCCATATTGCCTAGGGGATTGGTTCAGGGAGTGGCGCATTGAGATGAACCCGGACAAGAGCGCTGCGGTGTTTTTCTCCAGAGGTGCCCTCCCTGCGCCACCTCAGAAGTAATCTTGGTCAAGTGACCATGTTCGACCTACCTATTCCCTGGGTCAAACAGGTCAAATATCTAGGGGTCACCCTAAACAATACCATGACTTTCGGACCGCACATCAAGCGAGGCCGTAACCGGGCAGCCTGTCTCCGCGGTCGTCTTTACCCGATGATCTGCAAGCGGAGTAAAATGTCCCTTAGGAATAAGGTGACACTTTACAAAACTTGTATACGGCCTATCATGACGTACGCTTATGAGGTGTTCGGGCACGCCGCCCGCTCCCACATCGATAGACTCCAAACGTTTCCTCCGTAAAGCCGTCGGAGCCCCGTGGTTCATACGGAATGTCGATCTCCATTCCGATCTCGGTCTCGAACCTATTCGCGCCTGTATTAAAAAGGCGACAACCCGATATTTTGCGATCGCGTCCAATCATAGTAATCCGCTAATAATAGCCGCCGCCGACTACGAAATCACCTCCCCTCCTATCAACCGCTACCGCCGTCCGCGGCATGTTCTCACCGACCCTCCCGATGCCCTTACATCACTTCTTTCGGATACAGATACCGCACACAGGATCAGACACCGACCTCTCCGGCGAGGTCGAAGAATCCCTTGCCCGCCGGTCGGTGCAGAGAACCACGGCGAGACACCTAGTATACGCCCTCCCCCATAGCGACTGCCCAAGCCGAAGCCGTTCCTCCTTGAGGCGCCCTTGAGCTAGTTGCCCTCTTGCCCTTCTGGCTCGAGCGTAGTGGTTGCACGCTCGCCTTCTTGTCCGGTGAAGCTGTAAAGGCCCCGCGGCCAACAGCGTAGATCATTCACACATACAATAGTCGAGCAGAACAATTACTTAAAATAGGTTTTAAGCAGTGATAGCCTAGTGGTTAGACCGTTGGACTGCAAAGTCAAAGGTCTCGGGTTCAAACCCAGGCACGCACCTCTATCTTTTCGAAAGCATGTGCGTATTAAAAAATTAATTATCACTTGTTTTAACGGTGAAGGAAAACATCGTGAGGGAACCTGCATGCCTAAGAGTTTCTCGGAGGTGTGTGAAGTTCGCCAACCCGCACTGGGCCAGCGTGGTGGACTATGGCCTAAACCCTCTCAGTTTGAAGTTTATTATATTATTATTATAGGTTTTAACTATCACTAAGATAGAGTTTTAATTATTTGTCTTCCACGGCAAAAGCGAATGAGCGCAGGTGTGTGTGTGTGTGAATGATCTACGCTGTTGGCTGCGGGACCTTTATAGCTTCACCGGACAAGAGGGTGAGCGTGCAACCACTACGCTCGAACCAGAATACTATTATGACGCATGACGCACTGTAAGTTGGTAAGGATATTGGTAGCATGTTCCTAATTGCAAAAACGATCGCCATGGCTTCCTTTTGAATTTGCGCATAGTTGCACTCGGCTTTGTTAAGTGCTCGCGACGCGTTCGGCAGCACGCGCTCGCTGCCGTCCGGCTGCCGCTGCGCGAGCACCACACCGAGGCCGCGCGGGCCTGCGTCACACGTCACTATGCTAAGTAGCTCGGAGTTGTATTGCGCCAAGACGCGATCCGAAGCCATCTCCGCTTTAATTTTATTAAATGCATAATTCTTTGCTTTACTCCACACCCATTTTGCACCTTTCTTTAACAAATTATTTAACGGACTGAGGACTGATGACGTATTCGGTACGAAACATTAATAATATTTCACCATTCCTAAAAAAGATTTTAATTCGGCAACCCGTTTGGGAGGCTAACACCCAATGAAAGCTACAACTTTACGGTTCGATTTATGTACACCATCCTTATCAATAACGTAAGCTTGGTATTCCATTGATCTTCTAAATAACTTGTCTAAATAACATTTGTCACGCATTAATCGCAGGCCTGCTTCTTGCAATTTACTTAAAACTAAATCCTAAAATCTCTAAATGAACAATTCCGTTTGGCGCTGTAAATAAAATATCATCCAAATATATGCATACACCCTCGATATCACCTAACAATTGCTCCATAGTACGTTGAAATATAAATGGGGCATTAGACGAACCAAATACTAGTCGATTGTACAGATATAAACCTTTAAGGGCGTTAACACTAGCCCATTTTTTGGAATTATGTATCTCTAACTTTAAATATAACCCGCTATAAATCTATTTTACTGTTCTCTACCCCACCGTGTAGTTTTGCAAACAATTCTTCTACCCGGGGAATCGTATAATTATCTACGTACAAACCTTCATTCAAAGTTACGGGGCGCAATACCAGGCGCAATCGGGGTAGCTACATCCGAGTGATCTATTTTATCTAAAATACCCAACTCTATTATCCTCTTTAGTTCTTCTTCATTTTTAGGTTTTAACACCAAAGGCACCGAATGAGGTTTACAAAATGTTAATTGCGCGTCTGGTATTATTTTTAAATTAATTTTGTTTCTATTGAATTTACCCATTTTGTCACTAAACAATAATGAATATGTTTTTTAAATTAAATCACCCTAAATACCACTTTACTCATATTATTGCAATCAATTTTACACAACGCGTAAATTAAATAGCGTCATAAAGGCGCGACCAAAGAGTGGTAATCTTTTTTCAGTAGTATTTATTACGTAAAAATAACTGGTTCAGCACTTTTATAGTTTACAGACAATGATACGCAACCATCCGGTGTTATCTTAATTCCAGTGTAGAAACATTCTTATAAATCTGTACCCCGTCATGGGTAACAGATTTGTAAGAATTTTTTTTAATAACTGGCAAACAGCTTACTACACATTTCTGTACGTTAAACAGACACAGCACTACCGCAGTCTATCTCGCATAAACGGCTTGTTGACTATCGATACGTTGCTCGTAATCGGCTCGTCTCCTGCTAGATTCTGTATATTAAACAAATTATAAATACCTTCCTTCGTGTCATCCTCCGAACCCAAGAAATTTTCATCACTAATTTTGGCCTTACACATTCTCTTAAGGTGTTCCTTCACATTACATTTCTGACAGCTATAATTTGCGAACCGACACTTTTTTATCGTATGATTTTTATAACGACATACAGCACAACACTAAGGCCTCGGACACGAAGACAGCGGGAGCGGAGCAGCGGCGGCGGCGGCGCGGGGAGCGGCGCGTTTCAATGCATACATTTATATGGAACTGGCCTCGAAGGCAGCGGCGCGGGGAGCGGGCGGCAAGCGGCGTACGAGCGGTGCGTACCAATCTAACGGTGCCCGCGCGTCTGCATTGGCGTAGCGTTGAGTTGTAGTATTCTATTTTTTGGTTTTTAACGACCGACGTTTCAAAATGGCCGCCGACGTTTAGGAGCAAATTAGTACAATGATTATTGATAGAATTTGATTTAATAGATTTGCTTCGTCGCCCGGTTGAAGGAATTTACATCTTCTTTTGCCCACAATAAATTAAACTTTAGGAAGGAATTAGTATAAAAAAGATGTTGTCGTCGCTGTTTAGACATTTCGTTCGCGAACAAAGATACTAATTTCTCGTAACACAACACCACGCCGCTCTAGCGCCGAGCGGTCTGCCCGCTGACTTCGTGACCGAGGCCTTAGACACTTGTGGCGCCGTCGCCGCCGTTCCCGCTGTGCCGCAAGGCGAGCACCGGCTATACGTGTGCTAAGTTCGCGGGGCCGTCGGCTCACACAGTGTGCAGCGCGAGGCGCGCACATACGAGTAGCACGCTCGTCGCCAGCTCCAGGACTTTATTTTTTTTTTGTTGTGTGTTTTTTGTCGTGAAATGTCAGTGTCGATGCTTTCAGCAAATATTTTTCCATTTCTTTTATATTCTCCAGACCCAGAACGAAACGAACACGCAATGCTGTTTCCGACTCCGATTTTAACCTACAAAATTGTGCCAAATTTCTTACTCGTGCTGCCCTTTCGGTTAAATCTTCTCCCGATCGATGTTCCGCCTTATAAAAGCTGTATCTTTTCGCAAAAGTACTATTTTTAGCAAGAAAATGACTGTTAAATTTTCCTAGTGACACTGTGAATTCTGCGTTTTCCAATAAATCGGGAATAATTAAAAATTATGCAACACTGTACTTATCATCTACAAATGCAGTCCACAATAATCCTCGTCTTCTTACTACACACTTTGCCGCAAATCATTAAAAAAAAAAACAGTTTTTCGTACCTACTTTACCAAGTTTTCTTTATTGCCCAAGTTAATTTGATGTTCTGGTGTTTTATCGTTAAGTTTACCGCTCATACATACTTACACCGATTGTTCGTCACTTTTTTTTTTAAACTTGGCAAACTTGACATTGGCAGAATCATCGGTTAACGATGGAGCCATAGATTATAAATTGGATTGGATTGGATTACTGCACACTTATCGTTCTCATCGAAGATAACATTTGCAGAACAATATTGTACAAATCGACTGCGGAAAATACTCCATTCCTGCACACGGGGGTCGAAGGTGAGGTTCCCACCGAACATTGTGCCCGCGCCGAATTTTTAGTATGCTTCCCAAATATTTAATTATTATTCCTAAGCACAACTTATGCGTCATACGCGTGAATAATGAGTAATAGCTTGTCGCCAATGACTAGATATTTAGGGTTTTATTTATTAAAACAACGCAAAAATAGCGCGTAGACGTTTACTCCGAACCAACGACAAACTTACATAAATCCTTATTAGACATTTATACACTAGAACACCATTATAACCAATAAAGTTGAAGAAAAATTATAAATACACTTAAGAAACACTGTTTAAAAAAAAAAAATTAACTAGTATACTCGCATGTGACGTCAGACGTGTCATGGCACCGGATTCCATTATAGAAACAGCGTCTTTGCCGCGAATTGAAAAATTTCTACTTGATCTTTGGTTTTTATTGATATTAAAGTAAATTCCCGGAAATTTAATTTAGTGTGCTTATTACGTAATAAAGAATACTTTAAAACAGTTTTCCAAAATTAGTCCAATAGTCTATTGAACACAGCAAGAACTGCAGAAAGGAACTTAAATAATTTGACACCAAATAGAATAATTTAATAATTCTCATCTCAGGAAACTTCGTACCACTCACGGGAATTCTTGTGTAACTTACATACATAAGGTTCGGTCTGGGTGTTCAGACATGTGAATTTTGTCTTTGTAAATGCAGACACGACTTAACAACAAACATAATTCTGAGCGAGAAGCATAATTGGGCTTAATAATAATTTTACTATGAAAGAGTGGACCAAGAGAATAACCGTCGTTACCAAAAAAGAGCGAAGTTGGCATGGCTTAAATGCTCACCTGGCTTTCATGAAGACCGGGGTTCTACTTTTCCGGGGAAGGTATAAACGCCCCTCGGACAAGCGTGAAATCAAAAAAGGAATATAAAAGGTAATGGATTGAATCTCGATTTTTAGGCTCTAAGGTAACACCAGATATTAAAATTGAAGTTTACCATGATACTTACTCCATGTCCAAAAGAAACTGACATTTTTGTACATAGCATTATCCTATGCTTCCGTTCGCGAAGAATGGTTAAGGGCTTATATGGAGCCATTGAAACTTCAGCCAAAAGACTTTAGGATTAAGCCCTCCCCAAAGATAACCACATCGACCTGGTTTTTGGACTGTCAACTACTATCACCCGCGTCCTGTACCAGGACCAGTGGAACCAACACGCCTTGAATTAATTTGGATACAATTTGTACTTGTATCTCTACCCCTTTTAGATGAGAAGTATTAATTTTATCTATACTGATATTATAAAGAGAAAAGATTAACTTATTAGTTTGTCAGATTAGAAGGTTACATTATCCAGAAGTCAAATATACCGGGGAGGTGGGGCTGTAGTCGATCGACTCGACCGCGAGACCGCAGAAAAGTGCTAGTTTACAGTATAAATAAATGTAATAATCTATCTATCTATATCATCACGCCAGATCCCTTGCGGGGTAGACAGAGCGTACAGAGTTGCAACAGGTTCTTTTCTTACATACCTTTTTTGGCTTATTCCACTCTCATAGTTCGTCTCATACACGCTGGCCGGTTACGGAGACTCTTGACTTGTCGCTCAGATAAGACACGGTCTATTTGGTGAATGAAATAGTTTTAATTTTTTTAGAATTTAATAATAGTGATAGTTTAATCAATAAATGAGCTTACACGGGATACTGCACAGCATTCATTCATTATATTAATAAATAAAGAGGTTCACGTCCCACGAAAAATCTAAGATTGAAAGAGCTATTAATAGATCTAGGAGTAGGCAGGCCTCCCACGGGTGGATTGATTGGCGGGTGAAGGTATTAGGATGAGTCGAACTGGTCCTAGTAGAAAAAAGGAAATTGCTCTTTAATTAAATACAGAAATTTCTTAAGTATGTCTAATGCAGCTTCATCAATACCACTGTGTTCTGAGATATTGTAAGGTTCTGAGGTATATTTAGGCCTATAAATCATAAAATGCGTAGAACCTTCCATGCCAGAGAAGGAGCAAAGGTGAAACAAGGTGAAATGTAAAATGTGTGCTCAACAATCAATGCCTGTTGTACACCCACGAACGAAGCGGTAATTTAATACGAAGTCGCGAAAAAAACAAACATTTCGCGCGCAATTTCCAAAGTTGTTTTCATAATTGTTTTAAGTAATGCCAGTGACAGACCAGGATGTTGCAGTGTGGGGTTTTAATATTTTTAGAACATGTTTAGAATTAGAAAAACTGGCAACATTAACTTTGAATTAAAGATATAAGCTACATTAGAAAGTTTATTTTTGAGAGTATGTTTTATGGATGGATAGAGGTGGGCTGTAGCTTTCTGTGTTGGGGGTTGGAACGAGCATGCGCGGTGGTGTGTAATACAACCGGAATAAGAGCAGAGTGAACTCTACAGCTTCCTAGCGTAGTCGTCTGTCCGAGAAATCCAATTTCTTTGTGTAAGTATTTATTTGTTTACTTTTTTGGTGAAAGTGTTACTTGAAAAAACGTGTTATTTTATTTGTTGCTGAGGTATTTTGCCCGTTATAAGTTCATAACTATGCGGGTACTAATATGTTTTGGAATTTACCTATATACATTCGGTAGGCAACAAGTATTTACGTGTGTACAATAATATTTTATTTAAAAGTTTTTTTCTATAGGCAATTAATTCATTATATTCTTTTAATTTAGTTTATGTGTGCTTATGTACTTATTCCTTTTGGTGAGGAATCTGTATTTGTTGCTGATTTATACTTGGTACCATATGTGTACATATTTGTGTTCAAGAACTTTTTATCAAT
Source organism: Phalera bucephala (assembly GCA_905147815.2). NCBI lineage: Eukaryota > Metazoa > Arthropoda > Insecta > Lepidoptera > Notodontidae > Phalera > Phalera bucephala. Next base: position 23,472,651 of record LR990609.1, on the reverse strand, counting down.
TATTGCCTTCTATTTAATATTCTGTTGTTAGCACAGCTAAGAAATTCATGTGTAACAAAGAAAAACTAAGTTACTATTTTTCCGTCTGAAATTTTTTTTAATGACTGTTTTCCCCTATCTTTTCTATCATCACACTAGATCCTTTGCGGGGTAGGCAGAGAGTACAGATCCAACAGGTTCTTTCCTTACATACATCTCTGGCTTCCTCCACTCTCATAGTTCGTCTAATACATGCTCGCCGGTTACGGAGAGTCTTGACTTGTCCTTCAGATAAGACTCGGTCTATTTGGTCATGATAAGATAGTCTGGGTGTTCTCCGGTACCTATATCATTCCACTTTCGCATTGTATATCTGTTTTGTCATTCTTTCTTCTAACATTCTTTCTATTTGCCCGAACTAACGGAGCATATCCTATTTGTTCAATTAAATAATTAGTATAGAATTTATTCAGCGTACTCGATTTTTCTATTATAATTAAGTTACTTATTAAAATTATTTATAAATTGGATACATCAGTACTACCTGATACATCTTGTCATTACAATCACTAAAAAAAACAAAGAAACACAAGAAATAGAAAATAAGAGCATAGTGTCAAGCAACGGTGTGGTTCTGATTCGGTGTAAATTTTTAATATAAATATTATTTTGTTTAAAACTCAAAGTAAAGTTAGATTGTAAACATGTGAACCATCTCACCTTTCACCTACACTGTTTACGCAGGGGCCCTTAGAGTTCAATTAAAAAGAATAAAAAAATGTTACACTTATATTTTTATAAACTTGCAAATACAAAGCTCACATTATAATGCACTTCTTTCGAGTTAAGTTGGTGTTGAGTGTTTAGGTATGCTACAGACATAAACACAGTGTGTTTTGATTTGATTTGATTACAAATATCCATGTAGTCTATCTTTATTTGATATAACCTAAACAATACTTAACACCCCTTTTGCCATTAACGCCTCCTTATATAAGTAACGCCCTCTTTTACATGTAAAGCCCTCTTACATTTAATGCTCCTTTTTTTACATTTGACGCCCTCTTTCACATTTATCACCCTATTTTACAATTAACGCCCAGTTTTACATTTGCCGTACTCTTTTACATTATCGCGCTCTTTTACGTTTTATGCCCTCTTTACAATTAACGCCCACTATTTCGACAATCAGCAAAATTAGGAGCGGTAACAAGTAATAGAATAACGCCACTCTTTCTATTACATATGTGCGACTAAAATTCAACATATATGTAGATGGCTCTCACAAATTGGCGCACAGACACTTTAAAATCATTTTAATATGTGTAATTTAGGTTTTTTTGTTACCACGTTTTTATTACCACGTATTTTTTTTTGTCTGCTGTTTGTATGTTCGCTATAAATTTGTCCATTGTCTTTTAACTAAATTCCAAATGCGCTGGAAGTGGAAACGTTTTAACATAAATTAATTAATTATCTACAAGACTAGCAGAAAATAAGTCTCGTGTTATATATTTTAATATGTAGCCACCGCATTTCAAAAACAAATTAAAAGAACGAAATCAGTTTAAACAATAACCGTCGGACGCTTTCGTAATTGAAACCTTATGACCGCTTTTCAAACTTCAAAAGTTATTCCTCTAACAAATCATAGCCTTACTAAATATAAAAATTAAACAAGTGAAATTTTTTATTCAAGCAAATTTGTATTAAAATTTGTTTCAAACTCAGCCTTTAGTAAGCTAAGGCCCACTTGCACGAACCAGGGTCGTTACCTATTGACTAACTCAAGGTCATAACGTTAAGTTGAAAGAAATTTAACGTTATAACCTCGTGTGGGCGGTGCCAAACCCGCCTCTCATTCTGTGCAAGCTGTATTCAGGCAAAGATGTTATTAGAAAATACCTTTACACCAATTCTTTAGAATCCAGCTAGGTAGAATGCAGTGAGCTTAAATTATTATAACACACAATGTAATTTCATTCACTATAAAAATATATTTTACACAAATCACGCGAAAGTACTAAGCTTTTTGTCCCTTACGGCGTTTATTAAGTCAGTTCCTTGATTTTCTGTTTGTTTGATGCAAATTTGCGGAAGTTTAAGGGTGCCTAAACTAGATGAAACCTTGTATTGCAGGCCATCATATCTTTCTATCATAGCATTTCAGTTTCTGCATTATATATAATATATATTACACATATTTCACTTCACTACACTTGACAAATGCGCACAAAAAGGTATATAACATTTAAATTTTCGATCTATATATGTATGTATTTCTTATTATTTTTATTATCAATTGATACTGGATTGACATCTGTGAAGACTCAGGAGGGTCCTGGTGAAAATCAGCGTCTCGCACTTGTGCCTGACATGAATCTGATCTGGATCATTTGGCTCAGCCGTGAGACACATATTCCTGTGTATTACTTTGTTGTGTTGGCTTTTTTTGTATTTTTTGTGACAGTGTTAATCGTTTGTACTTTTTGTAATTATATGGTAATATTGCCTATAAGGAGGTGTCATATCAGTTAGAAAATAACAACCAAAAGCATAAATCTAAACATAAAACAATAGCATAAAATAATTTCTCCTTCAGAGTTATAAAACAAACCAATTGATTATACCAGTTTTTAATCCAGACCATATGTTTTTCGATTAACTACCAAAGTGTTATGGTACAATAATCAGCAGTTGGGGGGGTTTATTCTAAAGTTATTTCCCGCTCGCGTGTGCGATTTCTCATATCTGACTTACTTAATAATTTGGATCATTTAATACACTCCCTACCTCCATACCTGATATATATATATATATATATTTTCAAGGCGTGGTTTTCAGCAGTAACGCCTCTAGAATCATTATCATCAATTATGTCCGCCCACTGGCAGTTTTAGTTTATTGCTTATGTCGAAGGTCCAATCTGAAGATCGGGACCCGAGATTGGTGCGGTGAGGCGTACCAAAGAGCAAGGAAGGGGAGGGAATGTGGTACAGCTTACATTCAACAAAACCTGTTGCATAGTCTGTTGACATCCACATCAACATTTGTGTTTTGTTTTGCTGTTTTTTTTATTCGCACTTCAATCGGTAAAAAGGAAACTCTTTAAGGATCACTTGTTGTCTGTCGGGTTAGTCACTATCTCACCCGACAAATCTCATCCCACGCGGGTCAGTTGGTTAAACTTCATATTATTAAATTAATTCTTTCCTCAACTGAACCCGCGAAGGTTTTTTGTGAAATCCTACGCGGGTCGAGATGGTGAAATTTAAAATAAATTACTTTGTTTTCATCAACTCATCTCACTCTTAGTTTTCGTCCAAAAAGTACAGTCAGGATAAAACACTGTAAAAAGGTTGTACTTATGGCAAGAAAATTTGGACAAAACTGAAATATTTGATATAAAAAATAATTTATAGATAGTTACAAAGTTGGTCCTGTACAATGAAACATTATTTTCTAATCACCCATTATCGTCGCACCATTACGAAAATACCTCTCTCCACAGCTTCCATCCGGATTAGTTTAATGAAACAATACCGGCAGCCAGAGAGGAACCTCTGACTGCTGGTAATTTATGCTTTCCTGGTACATTAAAATGAAACATTTTAAAGGTGTTTTGAATCACTGTAGTGACCAAATTGATGTCAAGTTTGATAGCTTGGGCTCAATCCGTAAGAAGATAAACAAATGTTTTGCTAACTCTTTCCATTAATTATTATATGTTTGTATTATGTTGTGTTATGTATTTTGAAATTAATTTAGTATTGTGTTATGTATATTTATTATTTCTTTGATTTTTATATCACAGTTCCGTATGTGCATGTTGTGTTTACCTGTAAGTAATTTGTTGCACATAATTCATTACCTTAAAGCATATAAAATTGTGCATTTTAGTGTAAACAATTGTTAGTAAACCATATGAAATAAATAAATAAACCAACTTGAAATAATAACTGCATTATTTAATGCATTAACGTGGTGCACAATTTGGAATACCCTCTGGTGCGTTTTGGTTGGCGCGCTCAATGGAATAGTGCCTCATTATGATTAATGCTAAAGTTATCTTATATCAGACTATATTGAGCAGGCAGTTCATATGAGTATGAACTGTAGTTATTATTACCGTTTTAGGATTAAACATTTCACTGTGTTTTATCTTCAGTCAGGTCACATAACATCGGGCAATCATCTGGTCGAGGTCCAATCTGCATAAATCTATCTATCTATCTATAACCTCACGCCAGATCCCTTGCGGGGTAGGCAGAGAGTACAGAGTTCCAACAGGTTCTTTCCTTACATACCTCTCTGGCTTCCTCGACTCTCATAGTTCGTCTCATACACGCTCGCCGGTTACGGAGACTCTTGACTTTTCCATCAGATAAGACTCGGTTTATTTGGTCGTGGTAAGATAGTCTAGGTCTTCCCCGGTACCTGCATCCTTCCACTTTCACATTGTATATCTGTTTTGTCATTCTTTCCTCTGGCATTTTTTCTATATGCCCGAACCAACGGAGCATGCCCTTTCTCATCTTTACACCGATACTATCTTTCATACCTACTCGCTGTCTTACTATGCTGTTGCTAATGCGGTCGGTCAGCTTCACTCCGCACATCTTCCGCAGAGCTCGCATTTCTACCGCATTTATCCTACTTTCATTCTCCTTCTTACATACCCAGCTCTCGCTACCATATAACAGCGTTGGGACAAGAACTCCGTTATGTATGGCCAGCTGCGCCTTATGGCTTAAGTGCCGGCTCCCGAGTAGCTTTCCCATCGCACCATTCACTCTGTTCCCTGCACTCACTCTTCTCTCTATGTCAGCGGTGTATTTCCCATCCTTACTGAAGGCGCATCCAAGATATACAAACTCATTCACTTGCTCCAGCACATCGTTACCAACCACAATCCTTACATTCGTTCTGGTTTCTTCCCTTTCAAAAACCATAATCTTGGTTTTCTTCACATTCAAGTGTAAGCCATTGATCATGCAGTCGTCTTTCATAACTGTGACTAGTGTTTGCAGATCAGTGGCTGTTGGCGCTATTAAAACCGCGTCATCTGCATAAAGTAGATGGTTTACCACTAAGTCACCCATTTGTACACCTTCATTCATCGCTTTCAGTCTTTGAAGACTTTTGTCCAGATATATTATAAACAGTCTAGCGGACAACACGCAACCCTGCTTGACGCCGATTTTAACGTCAAACCAGGGTGACCTGTTACCACCCACCCGTACGCATGCCTTGCAGTCCACATAAGTGGACTGGACGGCTCGCAACAGAGTGCCATCTATACCATACTCTGGCAAAATGTCCCAAAGTCTCTTTCGCACAACTCTGTCAAATGCCTTCTCCAGATCTACAAAACCACAGAAAACCTTCCGGCCCACTGCCAGATGCTTCTCTACGATGTTGCGGAGTGAGAAGACTTGATCCGAATATCCTCTTCCAGACCTGAAACCCCCTTGTGCCTCGCACAACATTCCATCGGACTTCACGCGCATTCTCCGTTCAATAATAAATTAATTTATCTTTTACTACTCTTTTTAATAAAGATTAAAAATTAGATGCGCTGTGTCTGATATCATCAAATAATTGAGCGGACACATTCGACTGATATTAAATCGCTTGAAGTGTTTTTATCTGACTGTACTTTTTAGACGAAAAATAAGAGTGGGATCTGTTGATGAAAGCAAAAAGTAATTTATTTTAAATTTCACCATCTCGACTCGCGTAGGTTTTCACAAAAAACCTTCGCGGGTTCAGTTGAGACAAGAATTAATTTAATAATAAGAAGTTTAACCAACCAAACTAGTGATGAACCCCTCTATATTATTTTGTTCATGTGCCTACTTAGACATCCACACTACCACTTACAAAGAATGTTGAACTTATAAACCAGAAGTTAACATCCCTATGAATGATATATAATAAAAATATTAGCCCTGTTAGAAACTGTTCCACTGTTGGATCTTGGCCTTCTCTCAAACTGAGAGGGTTTAGGCCATTGTCCGCCACGCTGGTCCAGTGCGGGTTGGCGAACTACACATACCTTCGAGAAACTCTGAAGCATACAGGTTTTCTCACGATGTTTTTCTTCACCGTTACAGTAAGGGAGTAAAGGATAGTGAATGAGATATAAGACTACTATATTAAACCAATTCTTTTCTTTCACAGCCGAAGAATACTCGAAACACGCGTTACGGGAACTACTTCAAGAGTGAAAACAAATTCAGAAAAAATGATGATCATCATATTTTCAAGGTTTAGACAATTATACAGCATCACTTAACTCCTCAGGGAGGTTTGAAGGGCCTGTACCTAATACCTGGGGTGGACATAGCACACTTACTTTTTACCGGGTATTTTTGTCCCATTGAGACCGTTGGTGAACCTGTACCCATTCTTCGGTCATACTATTTCACATGTCCTATAAAAACGTATTAGGTTCTTTGGAACTTTTAGTTCTACCAGAAGGAGGAACATTTTTGTTCGTTATTATCTAAGCACAATACAATCCAAGCACAATACTGATTTTTAGCGACACCCGCATTCGGGCTTTGTGCATTTTTTTACAGAAATTATTGCTAATTGTAACAGTTTTTATGGCGAGAGTCAATAGTGTTCAGGACAGAGCTATTGTTTTTTCTTGGGATTATTTCCTTTGCCAACAAATTAATATCATTTACCCTATATTCCTCAAGCGGGGGTGGTGGAGGTGTGCTGGGTGCACCATTTCGCCTACGATCTGAGGTCCAAATGTAATAACGAGGCTATTTTCACAATACCAGACGCAACTTTAGGTTTCGTCTTACTATAATTTGAAATATTCGTTTTAGATGGCAAATTGTCCGTTACATACGAATTTTTGCCATTATTTTAATAAAATATATAAATAATGATGGCATGGGTCAAATGTTTGTTGGTTCTGGGGCAATTTTCCTTTTATAACTATGCTTCCATACATTCGTTAGAAAAAAAATATTTGTAAGACCTAGGATTTGAACACAGGACCTCGATGCGCTTTGCCACTAGACCAACTCGACGACTAGACGGACTCCTTTTTAATAAATGTTTTTGCTTTCAGCGGCTCGTATGAGCGCGGGGAGTATTTACGTTATTTTATCAACGAAAACCTCGAAATGTTGCATACCCTCGGCATCGACCTACATTGCCAGTGCGTGGTGTACCAGTATTCCTCTGTTGCGCAGATCCAACAGGGTATGATCTCGGCGGTTCGCATGATGCGAAGAAACGGCCTAGACCGCGGTATAATCATCATCATCTCAGCGATTAATAGTACTAATGACCTTTGTACGTATGACCCTCTCACCTTTTTATTTCAGTTTTGCCTTCTACTTTCATATTAATTGTTAAGAGTTGCAGAGGTAGCAATGTTTTTTATTAACCAACTATCGTAGCTTCGTTGTTTTCATATATTATTTGCATTATTTCATATTGATCCCTGCTTGTTTTATGATCAACACTCTCTTCTATCATATCGAATCTCCGCTTCTATGGTGCCAAATCTCGATTTTTTTTTTGTAGTCGGGTTTCTCCAACACTCCATTTACTTCAAAAGTTACACTTTCTAATTAATCTATTAATTTTTCATTTGAGTTCATTACTTTTTGATTTGGGATTACAAAGCTGAAAAGCAAAATCAGTGAAATTAATTCAAAATCATTTTATATAAATGTTCCTTCGTTCGATTTGAAAAAAAAATTCGTTCGTGCGTGGCTTTTTAGTAGAATAGTAATATTTTATTCGTACTTAATAAATATCCAATGTCTGACAGTTTAGAGTTGTCATTAGAGAGTAGTTAAATGTTTCCAGATAATAATCAGATAGAATATAATAATTAACATATAGAATCCTTATTATTCTTGTGTGTGTGTAGATGTTATACTAGTAGTAATGTTGTTAGTATGGTATGGTTAACATGTTATCTGCCATTTATTTATATATATGTAGGTACTATTTCCTAGTTATATACAAAAAAAGTTATTGTTTGTAAAGCAATTTTCTACTGTGTCTATTCAAAATTCCAAATCGAGGAATTAAAAGCGCCATTTTATATAGTATTTACAAGTTAGTAGAAATTACCGAAAAATTATAGTAACAAACAACAACAAAACCTGTGGTTACTGTAATTTTAAGGTACACTAGGTAAGTATTGTAGTTAAATAGCGTCCTATCAAACGAGCTTTTTGGAGGGAACATTTTATTATATTTGAAATATATTTAATATAGTTATCTAATATTTCATATTTATTTATTTACAAACCAATTATTGAATATAGAACAAGAAAACTATATATATATACTACTAAAAATAAGTATCGGTTATTTATATATTATCTCCTATTCGGCATTTGTGTTTGTAGTAGGTAAGGTAGCTGACTCTTTAGTTAAGTAAACACCTTTATATGTATGATTCATGCATTGATCAGTTTTCATTGATTTATATATGGGATTTTATCTATGTGGGTAGAAATTTAACAAGCGTAGGTTACTTTTATAGTGACATAGTCGGGAAGCGTTGGAGCCACGCGCGGTTGAAGATGAGAAGCCAAGCTTTAGGGCCGTAACGCATACGCTAATTTTATGAACATGAGCAGGAGCAGTACGAGCATGTAAAGTTTACACAACTAATCTGGTCATTTCCATATCCACCTTCCTGATAACTGCTGCGGTTTATAGTCTTGCGCTGGCCAGTTTCATGTCCATTGCTCTGTTCACTGCTGCGGAAGGTTAATATAAATGAGAAGTTTCAGGTTAGAATCTAGGATGACGTGTATTAACTATTCAACATCTTTCATATTTAGAGGATACTCGAATTATTTTTATTTAGAGTATAAATTTCAGATCTTTTTCATCACGCCAGATCCCTTGCGGGGTAGGCAGAGAGTACAGAGTTAAAACAGATTCTTTCTGTTCCTCCACTATCAGTTCTTCGCATAAGTGCTTGCCAGTTACGGAGTACAATAAACTTAAAGTAAAAAAACTTTTGAAAGATTTCAAGTCTATTGTCCGAAATTCGCTAATATATGAGCGTTCCAAAACGAAGTAGGCGCGTCAAGTCTTTGGCGCATTTACGCCCTTTCGGCACGCATACATAAGCGCATGCCATCGTCTAATACCCCTTGTAACGGGTTTAGTACAAAATTTTTAAAAATCTAACACTAGCTTCACTCGCACATTGTGCATAACTTAGGCCGCTTTTAGGCGCCATTTTGGTTAGCAATGCTCTGTCTAGAAAAGTCTCGGTCTAAGCTTCTCACAAATTGGTTCAAGGCGTCACCCTGACACACCTCACTATGTATGTAAACTTACATATACTTAACAATAAAATAAATGGATCTATTTAAAATGATAGTAGGAAATTAAAAGGCTGCTTGGAAGAAAAAATGTGATCTCAATATCATCGTAGTTATTATTTTACTGTAAGTTATTAAATATCTAATATTGTTAAATAAACTGATTAATTAAATAATAAGTCAGTTTATTTAATTACTTTAATGGTATTAGAATATAATTGCTGAAATGTTCTTTAATGGGTTTTAATCATGTATTTATATATTTACATATTATATTATGATGATTAAAACGTCACAAAACTATGACGACGATTTAGCGCAGTTGTTAAGAGCTTGAGCTGCTCTGCCCACTGTGGCTAATAGTCGCGGGTTCGATTCCCGCACGGGACAAATCTTTGTGTGATCCACAATTATTTGTTCCGGTCTGGGCATTTGTTTGTGAATTTTCATGTTTGTAAACGCACCCACGTCACAGGAATAAATCCTAGTGTGGGGCTACGTTTTTTATAAAATAAAAATAAATAAAATAAATATATAATTAGATAGAATAGAAAAATGTTTTAAAGATTTTTAGAAATTCCACTACCTTAATGTGTTTAGCAGAAAAATATTGATGCGTTTTTTTATTAAAATTAACAAAAAATCAAATAAAATCAACCGAATTAAAATTTAATGTTATTTTTTTTTATTAATTCATATTTACTTTAATGTAATTATTATTTTGCAGAAGCGTATCTACTAATAGTTTCTCAATCATTTGAATTATATAAATATGTTTATTGTATACTAAAATAACTGTATGAGACCAAAGACAAAATTAACAATCCAAGTCCAAATATTGTTTCTTATAATTATATTAACTCTTCGATGTTATATGTTTCTGACTGTGAGGCAGTACATGTTGTGATAGGGTTAGACAATAAACCTTTATGTCTGATCGTGTGTTTATTTAACAAATAAGTACCTGTATTATACACAAATATTGTCCCGTTGGAATAGGACCCGCGACTACAACCACCCCCCCCCCCCCCTGTAATATCCGCAGGGGGGCCTTTGGGGTCGTGGGACGCTGGGGCGGCGGACGCTACACGCGCAACCCCGAGGAGGATGACAGCGTGATGTGGGCGATGCCGCCGTGAGCACCGGGACGGTGCAGGGGGGGAAACAAGCTACAAATTTCCTCTCCCGAGGCGGGCTCTTCGGAGCGCGGCACAAGGGAGACATCGGCGCATTCCACTTAAAGATCCTGGAGCCCCTCTGACACGTGCCAGTTCCGGCTACCGTGGTGTTTTAGTCGGTAAGAGTCCCGCCAGCTTCCCCTGAGGCTGGCGGAAGTCCATGAGGATTTCCCCACGTAAAATGAAAAGAAAAGGAAACGCGACTACAAGTGGCCGCGATCGTTTGTAAAAACGGTCTGGGTTATACAAGGTGTAATTTTAGTCGTCCTGGAACGAAAGCCCAGGTGATGTATCTAATGTCTACTATTCAATGGTAAAAAAAGAGATTCTTCCAAATTTCCAAAACCCATTGTTCTCGAAAAAATAATCTATCATATTTAGTTCCCGCGACTCCCACGTCAATATGTTTTCTTTCCCGCGACATCCATGAATAAGTTTTAGAGTATAGTCAGCTGGAAAAAATATTTTTTTAAAGTAGCAATGTTCTAGTAGAAATATTTTATTTTATTTATTATTTGCCATGTATATAAGTATTTATTAGAACAAGCACGAAGTCATAAAACAAAAACAACAATTTTATTTACGTAACAATTCACGGGCCTACTGACGATTACGATAATCGTGAAAAAAATGAATGAATAACTTGAATGAACCCAGTAATTTCCATCTAATTTTCGACAATGCACCTTCTCTTTCTATTTATGTCGACTGTACAGTGTGTTTCTCGGAAGTCGTGGCAATTAAAAGTAAACATCATGGAAGTGGTGGGAATAAAATTTCGGATGTCTAGGAACAACCCAAAAAAAGAATATAAAGAAAACTTTAATGAGTAACATTTACCTACTGACCTATCAGTATACCATCATAGCTGGAGTGAAAATCCAGGACACCGAAGGAATCTACCGGCCAGCTGACGAGCCGCGCTGCCCCCTGCTAGGCTTTGGATACATCACCTGGGCTTTCGCTCGAGACGACTCAATTTACACCTTGTATAATTTCACGTCTCAACTGCGCTAAACCTAATTTTATATAGCAGTTACCTATCGAGATCATGTCATCCCACACAGGCTTGAGATTTAGCAAATATGGATAAAAGTATCAGCATATATCGCTACAAATATGTACAATAAACATAAACCCAGAAAATTACCCATAAATATCCGAATCATGTCTATCAATAAGGCAATTAAAAAGGCAATCAAAACTAGGTAGACTGTGTGAGAAAAGGTATTAAAAAAATTCGGATTATCTTGACGATAAACAGATTAGGTTTGAACAGCTCCTCAATCAGCAACTTAAGCAATGCTGTATAATACATTTCTGGAAAAGAAAAAAAATGGTTATCAGAAAGGCCAAACAAATTAAGTTAAAAGACTAGTCCGCTGAGTTTCTCGTCGGACCTTCTCAATGGAGGCCGCGATCCGATCGAAGTTTCGACGTTTGTAAGAGCTGTTGTATTGGCCTATACAAATAAATAATTTTTTAATTACAGCCGTTCTCAATCATGTTTCGATCGCTTCTATCAGTAAACATATGTTTAAATTAAAATATCTTTATTTCAATAAAAAAAGATAGATAGTTATTCCTAACTATAATATTTTTTCTATCTTTCGGAGGATCGATCTGTAACCACGGGTAGATATCTTCATACAAAACATAAGCGAAGCGTTTCAATAACATTTTGCACTACCAGCAGATAGAATAAACGTCAGTTTACTTATCCTTAAAAATACGCGGATAATAAAGGGTTCTTGCTAAGATTTAATATAACACATTATCTGTAATGAGTACCATATTCACTGCTAAAAGTGATATTGAACTATTTGACGATACGAAACTAAAGAAATATGAAGGTCCCAAAGTTTATACAAGAATAATCCCATACAAGAATAAACTGACTTTTATGTCGCTTCTTTACGTATCGTATACCCGATCCACCCACCCGACTAACCTTTACGGATCACCAAGTTGGTCCACTACACGATCTTCCAGCACCCGATGCCTGAACTCCTCGCGTAACTTGGGCGAACTCGCTTGACATTTCATTTATAATAACGCGACACGAGAACGCTATCAGGAACTTTGCTGTATATTGGAGGCAACAATGATATAAAGAACATATAAAGTATAACGTTTATACGTTTTTTATACGTCATGATATGATATAATTACTTACGGCATATGATTAATTCTAATGCGGCTCATCACATGTCGACCAACACCCGAATGATAGTATAACCGTGGATGTGTATATTAATAATCATTTTATCATCATCATCAATCAGCCTGAATCTACCCACTGCTGAGTGCAGGCCTCTTCTCTATATTATAATAATATATTGACCAAAAAAAATATTTAAGCCCAATGTTTTTCCGTAAATGTACACAATATAAAAAAACAGTAGGCTATAAGTATAGGAATTGGAACCCTGTCTCCTATCTCCTATCCCTCATACGGCATACGTTTTATGACTGGTATGGAGGCGTACGGATTGGCGGAGTAAAGGTTACAAACCTCTAATACGCCGATGACACGACGTTATTTGCTGCAAGTGAAGCTGAAATGTCCTTGCTGCTGAATAAGCTGGAGGTGGTTAGCAATGGCTTGGGCCTCTCCATTAATCGGTCGTAGACCAAAATCATGGTAGTGGACCACGCCAATAAACTGAACTTCACTGGTGTACTGGACTTACAAACTGTCAAAAATTTTGTTTACCTTGGATCCACCGTCAGCAACGATGACACCTGCGAAATCGAAGTGCGAAGACGCATCGGAATAGCTAAAGGCGCTATGACTCGGCTTCAAAAGATTTGGAAGAATAAAGGAATCGGCCTTAAAACGAAAATCACGCTAGTGCTGACCCTTGTCTTTTCTATCTTTCTCTATGGAGCTGCGACATGGACCCTTAAAGCAGCAGACCGGGGGCGTATCGATGCGTTCGAAATTTGGTGCTGGATGAGAATGTTAAGGATACCTTGGACTGCTCATCGAACTAAAGTATCGATACTGAAACAGCCACAACCATCTGTTTGAAGCGTATCTTAGAGTTCTTTGGCCACATTGCCAGAAAAGACGGTGACAACTTGGAGAACCTCATGGGCACTGGGAAGGTCGATGGACAAAGAACTCGAGGCCGCAGCCCAACACGTTGGTTTGACCAGATTCGTACCACTCTGGACACTACAGTCTACGACACGCTGACTCCTGGGAGGTGGAGGTCACGAACCTCAGACATAAGGAATAAGACTTGAGGAGGAGGATGTGTTGGTTATGGTGTGTGTTGCATGAGGGGGTAAGTGAAAGAAGTGTTTGATAGTTTCATTCACAATTTACGCGATTACTAGGCACCTGAAGTACGCGAAACAAAGTCCTCAGTCTCGTTGATAGATATTTTAATTGACAATAAGCGACAGATAGGTAATTAAGAACCATTTGAGAACGGCCGTAGGTGGAGACACCAATATGGTAGATTAATTCTCTCCTTATGTCAGTGTCATTTTAACAGCTACACATTGATGAACTCGTAAAAACACAAAATATGGTTTAGGCCACTATTTTGCGTCACAATCTTGCAGGAAAACAATAATAACACGACGATCACTTTCCATCGGTAAGTTTTACGATCTTCTGATTTGTTACAATACCACCAATACATATTTCGATATTTCATAGGTTGGTAAAATTGGTCAGTGTTGTCAATTAAGAAGTGGAGTAATTTATCAAAATAATGGGAAATTTGTTTGAAATTCGTTTAAGTATGAATCTAATATTATTTAATGTTATTTTTACCCTCTGAAAAAAGAGTTACGTGTTTGAAATGATGTTACAGTAGGTACTAGCTTAGTGTAAATATAAACACTGAAACATGAACTGAACATCTTAGTGCTTTAGGTCTGAACCCACAAATATCATCAAGTACATTTTATTTGATTATATCAATATTATTTCGAAGTGTTCTTAATAGCTGTATCTTATTAACATAATTTATAATATTTCGTCCTTATGTGCTATTAGGCCGTAATATTTTAATATTTTGCAAATTAGATACATATCATAGCTATGGAAATTAAATCCAGCGGAAAATTGTTTCGGTATAATATTTTGTGTAAAGCAATAAGCTTTGCGTACGTGGTAGTAGTATTAACTACCACGTACGCAAAGCGTATTAACTTTCGGTACAATACCCCAATTCTTATTCATAATTAATTTTTAATTTATAGATTGCACACATACCAGTGTAGGCGACTGATTATCACAGAGATATCGCACATAATATTTAAGTATACTCAAATGATATAATTCAAAATTTTATAAAAAGTAGGGTACAAAATCCATAAGGTGGTTTGTTGGTGAAATATCCCCAAAACACACAAACTAACTGGGGGGTAACCATGGCAACTGGTGCAGTTTTTTAGCGCCATTTTGTTAGCAATGGCGTGTCTAGTCTAAGGGGCCAAATATTTTTTCTGTAATCTTTATTGCCATAGAAATATATCTAGTTATGTATACTAGACCAGTACACAGCTCAGTGCAAGTACTTTAAAAGATGATGCAATAATAACAGACTATTGCTCATAGAATATAATTCCAAGTACTGTTTTGCTGAATCAGCTTAACTTGCCTCAGCTGTGTATTTATCATGTAAACAGACATCAGGTTACTTGTTTAGTCTCAGTCCAATTCTAATAACTATTTTGCTTAATAATCAGATATCAATTAATAAGACGCATAATGCGTGGGTTTGTTCTAGAAAGAGTTGTTTACTTGACGATGCCTATAAATAGCCATCGCCAAGCAAAGTACATTTAATATCAACTTAGCTCTCTTACCGTTCGCACTAACGATTAAGTAATATTAATTGACTGCATTAATATTTTGAGTATTCATTATTTATTTTTATATTGTTAAATATATTTTTATAAAGTCACGCCGGCCTTTATATTTGACTATCTATAAACAACAGCAACAATATTGGTGAATGAGAGAGAGCGATCGTGACGTCACATGTCGCGATTAGTTTGTCAAGACGTGCGACTGCCTTACAGGTAAACAGCTGTCACTGTACGAGAAAACAATCATAAATACTTGAATATTTTTAGAAGCTTACATCGTAGGTAGAATTTGGGTGTACTTTATTAGGCGCAGTACACACATAACAGTACGTCGTATGCAAATACACACGCGAACTAATCACACACTAGTACTACTCTCGCCAGTACCCAAATACTGTCTCCAAGTCGCTGAGTCACTCGTAGTATCCGTATATCGTTGCTAAAGTCGCCGGTGTATTCCACCTAGATATCGCTTGTTCTCCGATTTGATCACTGCGATAGTGATCAATTCGGGACCGAGAAGAGACTGTCCGTCCCCGCGCTCTATGTTCCTTTTATCCGCGTATGATAGTTCCAGAACAGATGCAAACCCTCTAAGTACATCGAACAATAGCCGGCGCGGCCCACAAAGCGGTATTATTATTACATACCTATTCGTACGGGAACGAATAGGTACTTGTGTACCGCGACCGCGCGCCGGCTATAATTAAAGAGGTATACCTTCTAGGCGTTTCAGCACTTAAGCGCGGATTCTAGATCTTTCTAGTCAGATCACCGGGGGACCTAAGGGTGTGTTATGCGTTTTAGAATCGACATGCCCCGATAAAAACTTTTCAAGATATCGGGGTATGTTCGGGTCTTAACGATACAAACTACATCTCTGCCACCGGCCCTTAGGGAAATCTATTTTTAACCGACCTCAAAAAGGAGGAGGTTCTATGTTCGGTTGTATGAATGTTTTTTTTTCTTTTTTTATGTATGTTCAGCTATATTTTGTCAATTGTGGACCGATATTGATGTTTTTTTTTGCATTGGGTTCAGTATAGCTCCGCAGTGGTCCCATTTTAATTTCATTGGCATTGGACCTTGGACTTAAAAGATACACCAGGGAACTCCTTAACGACAAACAATAGGCATGTGTAAATTGAGATATAATGGGTATTACGTCACTCCTATAGGTACCCTACTATAGAACTAAGCAGTATATTAGCCAACTTCAAAAAAGGAGGTGCATAATTCGTCCTTTTTTATAACTCCTTTGCTTATGAACCGATTTTGATGATTCTTTTTGCATTGGGTTCAGTATAGTTTTGAGGTGGTCCTATTTTAATGTTATTGGTATGGGACCTTGGACTTTGAAGATACAAGAGGGAACTTCTTAACGGCGAACAACACGAATGTATAGATTCCGTTATTATGGTCATTATATTAATCCTGTAGGTACCTTACTGTACAACTCAGCAAAACAATATATAATATCGGTATATTAATATTACAAAATAATTCACTCGTCACTTAAAATAGTAAAATAAAAACTTAAAAAAAAGGTAAACCGACTTCAAAAAGCAAAAAATAAATATTTGAAGTCGGTGCCAAGTAACCAACTGCACCAACCAGCACCGACTTCAAATATTTATTTTTTGCTTTTTTAAAGTCGGTTTACCTTTTTTTTTTAAAGTTTTTATTAAGTATTAAAATTTGGGCGTACAAAACATACCAATTGTGACCTAATCTGGGTATACAAAGTACACATTTTTACCTCCGCTGAAGCGAAATATAATTTTAGGGCTAACTTCGACGGCGAAATGTGAGCGTACAAAGCACACATATCGTAAGCGAACCGAGGGTGCATATGGTATTCCTGCCACTTTGGCAAAATGTGAATGCACAAAATAAAACTTCAGTTGAAACATAAAAAACCTGACGATGTTGTTTTCAGATAATTACATTCAGCACTTAATAAAGCCTAAACACAGTAATTTCAGTAGAATACAGTACTTTATACAACGGTTTTCCATCGTACATACATGTCTTAATTATGTATCTCAAAAACATAAAATTATTGATATAACTATTCAGTACACCCACGGTACACAAGTTGGCAACCTAGTAGTGACTAATGACGTCACAGCAAGCGCGCCAACATGGCAGCGTATCTGACGAATTTGATTGCAGTTTTCAATAATTATTTTATAATATAAATAAATAATATTAGCCCTGTTAAGAAACTGTCCCACTGCTGGGCACGGGCCTCCTCACAAACTGATAGGGTTTAGGCCATAGTCCACCACGCTGGCCCAGTGCGGGTTGGCGAACTTCACACACCTTCGAGAAACTCTTAGGCATGCAGGTTTCCTCACGATGTTTCCCTTCACCGTTAAAGCAAGTGATAATTAATTTTAAATACGCACATGCTTTAGAAAAGACAGAGGTGCTTGCCTGGGTTTGAACCCGAGACCCCTGACTTTGCAGTCCAACGGTCTAACCACTAGGCTATCACTTCTTTGGCTATCATTATTATTTTAGCACTAACTATTCATATTTTTATCAATTTTCTTGGTTATGCGCTAAGGTAAAAAATCGATTAAAATTATAAAAAGAAAAAATATACCCTATTTAGCATATTATATTTTACCAGTACAACATATCAACCATATATCAACATAAACAAAACAAATATACAGTAATAATATAAATTAGATTATTATATTATCTTAAAAAGTAATTATTATTAGAAGCGACACAAGAATAAAATGCTTCGGAGGGCTACTTTGACCAAGGAGAGGAAGCTTGTGTGTGAATAATCTACGCTGTTGGCCGCGGGGCCTTTACAGCTTGTGAAGCTGTAAAGGCCCCGCGAGTGAGAGAAAGCGTTATCTATCCTTAAGCTGAAGTAAGCAAAACCTAATGTTCATATTGAGATGGCAGTAAGAGATAGATCACACTTTATCTTTTATCTTGAATATCTAACGACGTTTAATGACAGATAGGTTATTGAGAATGGCCGTTAACGAACAGATAGCTACAAGGGATCGATATTTTTACTGACTGCGATATATATGTTATTGAGAACAGCCGTAAGTGGCTATAACTTCTTGAAGGTAAAATTTTACAATGGATTATACACAGCTCATTCGCGGAGCTATATGCAAAGAAGTTACTTACAATGAAAATGAGAAGCAAAGGTATGTATGGGTATAGAGCTACAAGGATATTTTGGCCCGTAGATGACGTTGACATTGGTGTGAAATTAGAGTTTTTATTTAGTAAAATTTTCCTACATCCAGGGAAATATTTCGACAGGTGGTTGCACGGTTTCTAATTAAAAAAGAACTTGGGTAAATTTCATAGCAAACGGCCACTCTGAGACTGTCGTGAAGTCATCGTGAAGCTTTGTCGTGAAGTAAAATTTCACGTGGTGACAGCGTTAGTACCGATTTTGGCCGCGGGCCAAAAGATCCTTGTATAACTGTGCCTAATCCCGCTTTGACGTCTGATGTCAAACATGCCATAATTATATGGATGTGACCCAGAACGCGGCCACGTTGATTACATCGCCGGAAGCAGACATCAAATCTTGCTGCGTGCAGGTGTTAGGGCAGAGAATGATACAAGTTGCGATATCGTTTGGGTTACTCCACATAAACACTCCAGTTAAGTACAGTCGGTGAATGACCACCGCAACTTGCTTTCCTTGCCCCAGCCAACCTGAGCTCGTCAAGTCAAAGACTTACAGACTGGCCATCGTAATTTATGTCCATAAGAGGGGACTCTTAGCAGGTGACTTAAAGAGATTCGTTAGCGATACTCCTCCCCTCCAAAGATTGTGCCTCGCTTTTGTTGGCTCCAGGATTAACCGGTCGACAAACTTATTGAAACTCTATAATCTACGCACGCTTCCTAGATCTCTGCCGCGGTTTACGCTTAAGCTTGCAAGTTTCATTTTCACTTTCTGGGTCACTGCGGCGACTTACATACTCGCACTACCCAAGTTTCCTGTACACTGTTCAATGACAGGGTTTACTTTCGAGGCGCTCGTAACACTGAGCGACCACGGTGTTCTTAGCGCTCACCAAGGTTAAGCACCGTTCGACTCGGTCGGCCTGAGATGGGTGACAGTTTGTGGCATTTTTCATATTAAAGCGTCTCAATGCTTCGGAAGGCACGCTAAACCGTTGGTCCTGGTTATCACGTAATGTGGTAGTCGTTAAGGTAAGTTGGAAGCCTTATAGGCGGCTTCATAAGTTCCAATAGCAAGTGAACACGAACCTGCCTGCAACAATCCGCACTGGTTCCGCGTGGTGGAGTATGACCTAATATCTCTCTCCTTGTTTTGTGAGAAAATGCTTTTGCCCGGCATAGGCTGGTATAATTATACATTATATTTTCTCGCATTGCAGAGTTTCATGTCCAAATTGCTATCTAGGGCAATATAATTTCTTGCGCTAGCCTATCTAACGCTTCTAACGCCTACAGTGTTGCTACTTCCTCTTTAGCAAATCTATTTCAATCTTACATTGCCGTGAAAAGATCCTCTCACCTCGCTTTCTTATTACAAAGTAATGTGTAACTGCGAAAATAACACGCAGAATAAATTATGCACTTGTTTAATTTCAATCCGTTCGTAATCACAACCCAAAATCAACAACACTGTAATTCTCGCGCAATGGCAAAGGACAGAAATTAATATTAGCTGGCTGGCGGTGACAGCATCCCCTCCGGCAAGCATGGCGGATGGAGGGAGGATTACATCACGGCATGGCTGGCGCAGCTAGCGATATCTAGCGGCTAACGACTGCATTTTAAGGGGCGTTACAAATTATATGAGGTTTGTTAAAAAAATGTGGTACGGGCTCAGAAGGCCAATCCCGTTATTAAAATAATTAAGTGTTCAAAATGCAGTCTCGTTCTAATCTCAATGTCATAAATCTCACAAATGGTATTCTCGTAAAATATCGAAATAGACAGAAGCGAGATCAGAACGAAAGTTGAACAAAATGTAAACGGTATGTTTTGAACTGACGTGAACAAATATACAACAGCGTCACATTGAAGTACATATTCCGTTATATTTTTTATTTAGACTGTGGCAGCTGATATTAACATGAGACCAACGAATGATTGACATAATATCCAAATTAGACTGAGATATACTGAAATCGGATCACTACTTTAGAGAAGCAAATCTCATTTCAGTCAAGATTTAGTCTATGTTTATTGAATACGAGAATTGCGTCTTCAGATCATTAGCATCATTCGCAAAGCGAGGTAATCCATACTTCTATTGTAATATTTTAAATATGAAAGTAACTATCAGTTACCTTTTCGCACCAAAACCACTAAACATAAAAAAATAAACACCGTCACGCCTCTATTCCCCAAGCGGGGGTGGCAGAGGTGTACTGAGTACACCCACTTTTCGCCGACGACTATTGCCGTATACCGGGCACAATTCCAGACTCCGGACTCATACTGGGAGTTTTTGTAGAAAAACTACATTTGTCCGACCTAGGATTTGAACCCAGGACCTCGTGATCGCAAAGCACATTATTCGCTACTAGACCAAAGAGGCGATCTCATATTTTTATAAAATTTGGTAAAGATATATAATAGGGGAGTGCATAGGAATTTTGTCAGAAAATGTCAACGCAGACTAAGTCGCGGATAACGGCTACATTAAAATAAAATATTCAAACCAGAATGCACGTTTATTAATTCAAATATTCCAGATAAAATCATCACAATGTATAAGCAGTTACAAATGTTCAATTTGGCGACAATGGTACAAAATTCAAGGAAATGTAAAACAAATAGGAATATAAATTTGTTCAAATATACTTCCGAAATTTTGTGCGTAATTATATTATACAAAAAAATGTTAATGAGACATGATAACTGCAGCTGGTGCCGCGACAAGACATTTATGCCACGGATTTTGTCAACCTATGAGTGAGATACGTGTCCTGCTATATTGGCGTGCAGTAACTATAGTTTAATAAGAGAAAATTCGTTTCAAGAATTTTACTGTTTTGACGTATGGAAAGATTTCGACTTGCGTACAAGACTCGAGTCATAGGCCGACAAAAAATTGTCTTTTGCGAGAAAAGCCTTGCTACCTGTGCTAGCCTCGCAGGCGTAGACTTTCTCAGACCAACTCGGGAAAAACGATTGCTAAAATAAACAAAATGTATCGCAATTATTAATTTCTAGATATACTATATCTGACATAACAAATAAAATGATTTTACTGCCCTCGTTGTTTCGACAAAAAAGCGTTTAAGTTGTTGTTACTGAAAAGGCACATAATTACACAAATTATAATTACAGTCCACAAGGATTTTTTGGCCTGCGCCTTACAACAACAGTCGTATAGTTGCCGTTTGATTTTAAATCCAATTTCTTTTTAATTAGTAACCGTGCGGTCCTACCAGTTGAAATATCACCTTGGAAGAAGGAAAATTTTACTAAATGTTAACCCTAATTTCACACCAACGCCCCCTGTCAATGTCATCAATGAGCCAAAAGATCCTTGTAGCACTATATCATGAGGGCAGTATAGCCATTTCAAACTTCGAGGTGTAGAATTCAGTAAATAAATATATAAATCAAAATCCCCAGCCAGTATGAGAAAGGGTCAACGGAGACTAGACGGAGAAATGTTAGAGGAGGTCCCATTTACAATTAAACGTTTCGTCACATAGTCGACGCAGTGCAACAGGGGCGCGACGGTGGCGTGACCTCGGGAGTTGTAATGTACTGAAATGCACGGGAGACGCCATACAGCGCAGCCCGCTCGGCACGACGGCAAACGTCATGACCCGCCGTCGTCGCGCAAGACACGATTACAAACCAAGCACGGTAGAAGCGCGACGCTAATATGCGTGCGAGCGGGATGCTAGTTTTGTGCGTGGGCACGGCCGGCGCGACGTCACTCCCACAGTGTCACGTACGCGCCGCGCTGTCGACCGCCGACCGAGCGCTTCCCGAGCGCTCCCGTCGCACTCCGTCGGTTATTTGACCAAACCTTAGGTATCGACCTTATCCAATTCAAATGTCTTGAATAGTATGAAATAGATATTTGCTCCAGTGGACAAGTCCCATAATTCAGTATTTATATTCTGCATAAATAACTTTATCGACGGGCACGAAAGTTGCTAATGCCATTTATTATGTTTGGTATATATACTTTGTTCTACGGGACCGTTGACATTATGTTGACGATTTGATAAAATTGGCGGCGATCTCATCTCAACTCCATACAGTATGTAGTTTGAAAATGAGCCTGGGCCATAGAAATCATAAATATAAGGCACTAGAAATGAATAGTTGCGTGAACTTGTCGCCATACATGTGAGAAAATTATCACAATGTTTCGGAATTGCGATGACATTTTGATACTGCGTTGAAATTGGTATAAAAGCCTCCCTAAACTTGTAATTGTACTTATAAGGTACAATACAATTTATAGGAAAATATTTTTCTATCTCTATCTATATCATCACACCAGATCCCTTGCGGGGTAGACAGGGAGTATAGACTGCCAACAGGTTCTTTCCTTACATACCCCTCTGGCTTCCTCCACTCTCATAGTTCGTCTTATACAAGCTCGCCAGTCTTTCAGATAAGGCACGGTCTATTTGATCATGGTGAGATTTTTTTTTACAGCCATAATGTGAGTGTATTCACATACACTCACTCACAGACTCATGTCTATGTCTAATGTTTCGCATTGGGCATGTATAGCAAAGCGGCGAAAAAGGTTGTCAACAAAATTGTGAGCTATTTCACTTCTAGTATATTATTAGATTTCCGTAGCCCGGACACTAAAGACAATTTTTCGATAGAAATACCCCAATATCACTTTGTGCCACCTGGGATTCGAACGCAGGACTTCATGATTGCCATACTACTACAGAATATTTCATTATGAGTGGCAAAATACTTGAGGAGTTCTCCGTCTACACCGCGCTGGCCCATATCTGCGCCCACGCACCGGAATGAAGTCTAGTGAATTTGAGTGCAATAACTTGAGGTGAATGTTCTTACTCTAGGTTACGATGTGCATACGTGCGCCAACGTACATACATACTTGAAAGATTACAAATAACACAATTACTGTTTGTTCGTAAAACTGATTTAAATCTACTTGTATACTTATTAAACATGACTACACTTCGTTATAACCATACAAATTATACTTTATAAACGAAATTAAAGGAATATGTTGATATTTTTTTGTATAACTAACACGTACACGAAACGATTGATCGTTAATTGTTTATTATTATTTTTTTGTAATATAATGCAATAATAAATCAATCGTCCACACCTCATTTAAAGTAACATTTAAAAGCTACAAATAAGAAAATCATTTAACGTAAAATTAAATAACAAAAATATATGTACAATTTAGTAATAAATAATTACAAAATAATAGAAGTAAATAATGGAATCTAGAATAAAAAAAAATGTTTAACTTTTACTCAAATCGAATAGCCGTTCAAAACGCAGACTGGAATGGAACATAAAATATTGAGAGTATAATGAAACCTGATGGCGGATAACGCGTCTCTTTTACCGGAAACCTTCCTAGTTTTTGAGATCTAGCAGAGACGACTTTCTAAAGTTATAAATACGACATTGATTAACACAGAACATATAAAGAGAAGTTAATAAAACATTGTGTAATACACCTAGAACGATAGCTGCAAACTTTATTACGTTACATTAATTCCGTACCGAAACCGGTATAACGGAGAGAATATAATAATCGACAAAACTTATTTTGAACCTAATGCCGTATAGATAAACGCCATTTTCTAATATTCCAATACCCACGTAACAAACACCTTTTCCAGTAATTACTTCAACAGACTATCGTAAAACCGAGTGTACAACAAGAGCCTGTTTTGAGTCGCTACAAATTTTAAAACGACCGAGAAGAAAAAGGGTTGAGGAAGAAAAAGCTGTTTTAATATCACTATAAGACCGTTGAAAATTATCTAAATTGTAAAACAGACCCTTAGTCGATACTCGATAACGTTTAAAATCGTACGATCGATAAACTTACGTAACCAATTTAAATGCAATACATTTTTTACTTCAGTATTGATATCTAAGACTAAGTTATACCGTAATACATTTACATACACGCTAACATTACAAGTTATATGATCGGTCAGGCCTTAAGCCAGTATTTGATCATTACGTCGGTTATAATCTGGTACTAAGTTATACAGAAATCTGCGGACGATCCTGATTTTGCTAAGATTATCCATAGAAATGCATTAATTTTCGATCGAAAGCAATATACATTAATAGAAGAAAAAAATCTAAACTTATTATTATTCCCTCTCTATTACGCCAGATCCCTTGCGGCGTAGGCAGAGAGGTACTATTACTGTCATAAAAACTAAACAGTCAAAAATCTTCAGTCAAATCAGGTGTACCGTCCGCAACCGAACACAGCCGGCCGTTCGAGCGAATTCAAGGTAGAAACGGACTCAGTAAATCGTAAATTATAAAACACAAAACATACCTCTACAGTGAAACATAGAGACATCAGCCACGTGCGACCGCGGTCGGAGCATCGTTGAAATAAATCGCAGCAGCTTAGAATTAAAAATTCGCGGTAGCAGTCTTTAGATATTCCGATTCGTCTAATAACATACGAAGGGAAATTGAGAAACACGACCAACGTTTAATTGATAGCTGAAGTACACGAGAACATCTTACTTGTAACGATGGATACGGCTCTGGTGATTTTGTGGAGGCGTCTTTTACCAACGCAGAGTTTCCGTCACCGTTCGTGGGACAAGGTCACATACACATCAGCTGTCACCTCACAGGTTGAACCTGAGGCTTTTGGTGCGGCCGACGCGACGTCGAAGCGTTCTCTACATATTGTACGCGATGTATATAGCGTCGATTTGGTCGGAGAGAAAGCCGTCGCGAAGGTGCATGCGTTGTTTCTCCCCGCGCGAGTTGATGGGCACCACGCCAGGGTCTACTACGACTACGACGCCGACGATCAGGTGGTGCTCCTCCAAGACCGTGTTAGTGACGAGGGGCACCAAGTTCAGGGCCTCGCTGTCGTTGCCGTCCAGCTCCACCACCACGACGAGCAGGTTTGTCCAGGTGAAAACGGCGCTGTGGAGAAATGCGTTATATAATATGCTGTTCTATCAGATCTAAGAAGTGTCTCGATTGGAGTTTAATTTTGTGTGGTTAATAATTTTATACTTCCGCACGTAGGAAAAGAAGAGAAGGCCTTTGCCAAGGAGTGGGACAATCAAACAGGCAATGAAAAAAAAATAAAAAAATTATAACTACATGTGTTATTTGTTTTTTTTGGCGGGAAGTCGAAGAGTGCTGTCGTCAATATATTTTAATTTCCAAAACTTGTATTAATTCGAAGAATAATGTACATTGTTGGTGGAATATTAACCATTATGCATTTTTATATAATTGCATGAGTGAAGGTAATTGCAACAAAACGACAAAACGTGCGTTATCGATTTCCCTCAAAACGGTCGTCGCAATTGGTATGCACATGGTAAGTATCCATCGCTTTACTATCCAGGGTGGGGTACTTTATCAATTCCATTATCACCATTTTCATCAAGTTCATAGGGGATCTGATTAATTTAGAAAAACACGATTATGCACCTCACTGGATATAGGAAAAATATACTTAAATTAGTGTGAAGCCATAACTTAAAGAAGAAGTGTTATTTGAACCAAAATATTTGAAAGTAACAAGGTTCTTTGTCTTAGTGTACAATCTCACGTTTGTGAAACGTCACAATATTTATTTACCTGCAATTGTCAGTTCCTTAGCATGGCTTGCGATCGGGGCCGTGTATTTTTAGTATAAGTAGCTTAATAGCGCATTACCACCAAAGTTAAATAAACATCTCTAATACCGTTCGACAAGGATCTTTTGGCACTTTGCCCACATTAACAGGGGATGTTGTGGGAAATAAGGATTACTATTTAGTAAAATTTTCCTACTTCCATGGAAATATTTCAACAACTGAGTCCGCACGGTGTAACTAACTTGAAAGAGTTGACGCATTTGCTCAACGAACCTCATCAAGCTGTACCATGTGCATACGTAAACTAAAAAACCACTACACCACACTACAATAAAAAAAAGTAACTTTTGTCTCTTAAAACATAGCTACTAACGAAAAAAGAACTTTCATAGCAAACGGCAACTTCAAGGAACTGTCATAAAGAAACATTTCATTGATAACAGTACTAGTTCCTATTATGCTTAGATAACAACAAGATCCTTGTCGCCCTACACGATACTATAATCAAAAATAAAGGCTCACCATTCAGCGATCTTCTTGTGACACCTCATAACGGAGTTCTCGATGTCGATGGGGTGGTAGCGCATGCCGCGCAGCATGATGGTCTCGTCCAGCGCGCCCACCACAAATACCGCATCGTGCGTATCGTGCGTGTCCACACCCACCGTGCTCACACTCCCGCACGCAGACGCCAACGACTCCGTGTCACTGTCCCGCGCCATCAGCGAGGTATCGTCCGACGTACTCGTCGCACTTATCTCCGTTCTCCGCAAAAAACCTAGGTACCCCGTCCTCGCGTAAACCTCCCCCGTATTCCCAGTCACGAGCTGAGCGCTAAAATGATCCGCGTAGTCGCTCTCATCCCCGTAAATCGTGAAATAGCCGCTCGCGTTGTGCGGCGATTGCACCCAAATCTCGCCGAGGTGCGAGTCCCCGCATTGACCCTTGGTCTCCGGGTTCGCTGTGATCACTTTCACCCCGGGAAGCAGCTTGCCGGATTCCATGAGGCATAGGGAATGTGGGCTGCCTCGTTCCACGAGCGAAACGCGGTCGTTCCTCAAAGCGCGAAGGTCTACGTACACCGTGGAAGGCTCAGGACTAGAAGCGCCTTGGAGGCAAATGGCTATGTTAACGCGGCAGCCGAAAGAAGTCGATACGGCTCTAGGGCTGAGGCCGAGAGCCGAGAATAGTTTGGAAAAGGAATTCGTCAAGTTGATTCTCGGACGCTCCTCCGCGACTACCACGCAGGTCCTGACGCAAGCGAGACTAATGCCCTTAGCTTTGAGTTGGTTGACGGAACTGCCCAAGCCTTTGGTGCAGAGCTCCATGACGCCATACGAGCAAAAAGTATCGCGGACTTTGTACTGCGACACAGCGCTCAGCCACAATGCAGGGTTTATTTCGACTTCGGAAGGCGGGATCAGGATGGAATGGTGTCCGGAATAAATGCTGCTGAGGCACCACAAGGCGAATCCGAGTCCGCAGTAAGGGTCTAAGCACAGCGCTATGTGTCTTGACGGGTACAGCTCACAGGCGATCTTCATGGAGCGACATAGAGATGTGACGGCCGCATGTGACATCTTGATGCCTGCTAGCATGCCCGTAGTGGACACGCTGAAGTCAAGATACGCGAGCATTTCTGCTGTAGGCGCTCGGTAGAGTATCGGAAGTTTTTTCTTTGGCATGTCATCCGTGTCCAGGGTGACCGGCCAGGCCTTGCTGTCTAGAACGTTGCTGGCTTCTTTGGAGCGGAGCAACTTTATCACAGATTGGTTGGAGAGGACCAGCGTGGCCTTGCTGACATCGACGATCATTCTGACCGTTGGTAGGGTGGTGTGGAGGTTCTGTGGGTGCGGAGGTCGGATGGTGACCGGCACGGCCCCGACGTAGAGGCACCCGTAGAAGGCGCAGATGAGATCAAGTCCTGGTGGGAAGATGAGGGCTACGTGGTCGCCGGTGTTCACTCGCCCTTTTTCGAGGAGCAAGTTGCCGATCCTCTCGGCCTTCTTGTGCAGTTCAGCGCATGTGAGGACTTTGGAAACTGCGCCTTTCGAGTTGAGTAGTGTGAAGATGACGTGATCGGAGGTGCTTTGAGCTCGCCACCTCAGAATTTGCGATATGAATTGGTACTGGAACGGAGAAAAGGAGAGTATATTAAGTTTGTTTACATTTTACGTTGTTGTACAACAATTCATGCTATAAAAGTCGTTTCCATAATTTAAAATAGTCCTGGCACCTGCTGGGGTGAGTTTACTTTTATGTTTCTTAATTTTCAGCGATTGATCTCAGAAGGTGACTTACATAACGTTAATTTCTCGTAAAGGACCTTTACATGTTAGACTTAGACGCGCATTCGTTGCAAAAGTCCGGGTAAAACTCATGAAACTCGTTGAAATTCATACATTCCTGCTAATACTTTAAACGCGAAAGTTTGTGAGGGTGGAATGTTTGGATGTTTGTTACGCTTTGACGCAAAAGGTACTCAACAGATTTTGATTAAATTTTAAAGTACTTTAGCTTACTCATCAGAATAACACATAGGCTATCTATACTAATATTATAAAGAGGAAAGATTTGTATTTTTGTAACACAAAAATACTGGACCAATTTCAAAAATTATTTCACTATTAGAATGCTACATTATCTCTGAGTAACATATAACTTGAATATTGTAAGCCAAGATGTAAAACAATTAGCTATAAAATGTCTTTCATCGCATGCGCTGCGGAAACTATTGATGATAGAACAAAAATATGTTACAATATTTAAGAACATATACCAATATATAACAATATCTATAGGAAACTTCGCGATACCATATGCCCGACTATTGTAGTTACGTCACTATAACTACTTTTTTACATTTTAAAAGTTGATAGTAATGCCGACCAAAATCAGACCATGTTATCCATACCTTTGTATTAATCTTTATCCAAATAAATCATATCGTATTCAAGACCGTTTCAATACCTGTCGATTAATTTTTAAAATATTCAAATCGGACATTCCATTCAAAAGATATGACGAATTTAAAAATGTCCATCTAAACAAAATACTAATAGAAAAGTAAACGCCGCCGCGCCGTGGCCGATGTGGCCCCACGTAGCGCAGCGGGCAACGCAGCGAGGGAGGGTGGACCAAAGTGCAGGAGAGGGGCGTGCACATCTATGAAATAGGTAGCCGCGCGTTCCTACACAGCGCACGCAATATCCACCCGTGCGAAGCCGGGACGGGTCGCTAGTAATTTATAAAGGTATTACAAAATGAACGCGTGCGCAGCCAGGTATCACAGCTAGTCATACAATAACAACGTGAATATCAAATCCAATAGTATTCTCACCTTCCTGGCTGCGTCGGAGTCATCAGTGTAGCCCATGTCTCGTCCCTGTGCAGTTGCGAGCCGGTTGCCCTGCACCAGGTTGCCCACGATCACCGACGCTGGGCCCACGTCTGGACGTGCAGAAACATTATGCAGTTATATACAGAGATATGAGGTTATCGACAAACATTGGTTCGTCTGATTACATATCAGTCAAGGCCCCGGTTATAATAATAAATTACAATGAATTAAACTATTTACAACAAGAGTAATTGATTTTGTAGTTAAGCTGACATCTTATAGCCTGACAAAGAGCCTATCCCACGAGTAGAACTTGTAACTATTCAATTTGCATGTTACTACGACAAAAAAAAACGCATTTGCATATTGGAATCGGAATAGGGCAGTGCAGAAAATGTCGGGAGCAAAGTTAGAAGCAAAAGTTTGGCCACAAAATCGCATTGCTAATTTTATTACCTATTCACATCGATATATCATAACAAGATACATAGGGACTGTGTATCTAATTATGATAGATATATAGCCACGACGCCGAGCCCCTGTAGCGCGAGCCAGTGGAAGGTTCAAAAGGTACGACTCGGTGCTTCGTGTACAATATTTATAGAAAATTTATCTAGAATTATGCCCGGCCTAATGTCTGATTCGGCTCTTTCCTTAATAAATTAGGGACCTAACAGCCAGTTTACACTAGGCACCTCTACCAACCCACTAGGAGATGCAGGCATAACGTAACGATGGCAATTGCAATAAAAATACTTCGCAAAAAACACATTTCAGGGCACACTAGAATGATTCGCTTCGCCATCGGTTTTTTTTTATCAATGCGCTTCGCAATTTAAAATCCTAGGAATAAAATTTTATATAATACAGTATACTAAGAGATTTATATCTGATCATACAAGAAATTATAGTAATAATCATAAGCCTAAGGACGTCGACCGCAGGAAAAAGATATCCCCCAAAAATCGTGAATACGACCACCTTTAATAGACGTGAAAGACAGTGTGATAAACATTAGATACACAACGTACAATCGCATTAGTATTTCAATAATGTATACTTTAGTAATAAATGAATAAAGTACAAGTTCGCTGAGCATTGGGTAATGATTCCGCAGTGGATTAAAATTAATGCTATAAGGCTCACTTGCACGAACCAGGTTTAACGTCACCTATTGACTCGAGGGTATAACGTTAAATTGCCTTTATCTTAACCTCAAGTTAGTCAAAAAGCCCACTAGCACGAACCAGGGTTAGCGTAAGCTATTACCCTGGTTCGTGCAAATGGGCCTTAGTATTTAGAAATGTCCTTACAGAAGCATTTGGAATACAATTATATTAAGCACTTACATCAGGGGTGTAGCTACCGCCGTTACAAAGATACCCCCCCCCCCCCCCCCAGCTACAGGGGCCCCCAACCCGTGTAAAATGTTATCCATAATCTCTTATAATTAATATATGTTTATTTTATTCAATGGGAGTCATTTTTTACTGTTTTTGTGTTTAGTAGAAGAGCGAAGAAATTTTGTTGCGGGGCCCGACTAGGGCAAGCTACGCCACTGGCTTACATATAGTCATAAGTATGTTTCATGACATGATAGTAGTCAGTTTTGTGTAAAAAAAAATAGGGCCCAAGGACCTCAAATCAAACTCCTTCCAATAAACTTACCAGAATGTATTTCCCTCGGTTTCGGCAGGTTGGTGACGCAGGTGTGTGGGCACATCAGTACGTTGGCTGGGTGCAGGGTGCCTTCGAGGAACCGTCTCTTGCACTCGCTGAGGTGGATGCCACCCAGCGGGGTCTTCGGCAGGTAGTTGGGCTGGACCAAAGCCAGGCAGTAGATGCCGACCTGGTGGATGGAGTCCACGGCTTGGAGCACCCGGGACATCCACTGGAATGACTGTTGGATATAAATAGTGCCGGTTTAATGTACAAGTTCTGTTTTTCTAATGAGGGAGGCACAAAGTTATACTTTTTAAACAAATCACTCTAGGTAAACTAATTACAGTAACCCCACTAAAATCCCCAAGCTAAATTACTAATTAGCGAGCAATAAAATAAGTTACCGGTTGATTAGGACCAGAGTGGTCTGACTGATATTTGTAACTATAATCGTGTTCACAATTCCACGACAACTTGACAAGTGCAAATGTTAAATAAAAATAAATGTTTCCAGCTTAAGACTACTAGTGTAGAGGTAACAACTTAATCGATCCACATAAACTATCGACATATGTAAAAATATTCTTTGTATTTATTAAATAAGATTAAATTTTAACCATTGTGCTTCTAAATATACGTGTTTCGAACTAATTTGAACTACTGATAGTCTTTTTTTAAACCATTATGGCATATATATTAATTTTGTTAATACAGTCCAACAAGGATCTAGTAGCCGTTTGCGACTATCATAAAGTGATATTTCACTTGATGACAGCGTTAATTCCGATTTTGGCCGCGGGCCAAAAGATCGGACTGTACATTCCCAGCGGGTGGTATAGTCTTAAGTCCATTAATCTCCAGCTTTTTCTTTCTTGACTATCCATAGGTACTTTTTGATACTCTATATGAATAAAACCTCTGATGTTTTCCTCTTATAATTACCGCTTCCGCACATACATGTTATTTTACTTTAAGGCTACTAACACACGTACCTCTTCTTCTCCGCAGTCAGGCCGCTGCTCCGCCACTATGCAGATTCTCTCGTCCCTCAACACCCTGACGGAGAACACGGCGATACGGCCCCTGTATATAAACTTCATGGGCTCCACAGCCAGCACGGTGGCAATGATGTCATCCATGTTGTGCTTACGGCCCGTAACGGTCATCAGGCCGTCACGAGAACCGCACACGAAGACCAGGCCTGGTGGAAACACGGGCAGTCACTTGACCGACAATTGTAGACCACTATTTATCATTACACCATGTCCTTGGCATGGTAGGTAGATAGTACAGGTGCCGGCAGGCTCTATCCTCATGTGACAATAGAACCTGCTGGAACCCTCCTGGGCTTACTATTCTCATGTTGACAGACTTAGCGCAGTGGTTAAGAGCTTAAGCTGCTCCGCCCACTAGATCGAATCGTCGCGGGTTCAATTCCCGTACGGGGCGTGTTGTAAATGCAACCACGAAACAGGAATAAATCCTAGTGAGGGGCTACGTTTTTTTTTAAATCGAATCGTATACAATGCCAGTTCCCTTGCGGCGTAGGCAGAAAGCACAGAATTCCAACTGGTTTTATCTATACCTCTCTGATTTCCACTCGCTTTCGCCATTGTAAATGGTCTTTGCAAAAGGAGGTGAAGATTACTTTAAAAGTATTTCCAATTTTTAGGACAACAGAAGAAACCCGATTCCCGAGGGAAATTTTAAGAAAAAAAGGTTCGAGCTGGACCAAATTAGACAGCTTTTTAGCCTTTTAATTATATGTAAGTATTAAACGAGGCCTTTGTCTTGCAGTGGATGTTTATATGCTGAAGATAGACGATTATCTAAATGTGGAATGAGTTTCTGGTAGGTTCTGAATGAAGACTTTTTGATAGACGATTTATTTTTAAGTTGTATATTATATATGAATTAGGAGTGACAGAGATGATTTATGGAAGACGTATGTCCAGGGGGATGATTCACGATTTAGGATTCGCAATTGAACGACGAATGATTTTAAACTTATTATAAAGATGTTTAATTATTAAGATAATTATAATAAAATTTAGGCAGACTACTGTGTGCATTTTCTCTGAAGACCCCACGACGACCCTCAGCTCCTCCTCTTTCTACGGTTTACATATATTCAACCGAAAGACGTCTGTATTCTAAATCCTATGGCAGTAGTGATCCAGCAGCAGACTGATATAGGCTGATGGTAATGATGAATCAAATCGAAAAGACATTCCTGAAAACACATGTCTAGGCACCTTTCTATTTGTCATCACCATTATCATCCGATTAAAGAAGTGCGAATATTTCTTCTTCGTTCTTCTTGAAGGGAGTCACTTACCTCCAGGTCCCAAGAATCCCAGCAGCCCACTCCTGACATAATTCTCTTCACCGATCGGCTCCCCGTCGGAGTCTAAGGGTTGCACCCGGAACACGGTGTTGGTGAGTCCTGGGAGACCCCAGTACCCTGACCCTGTGGCTCCAGACAGTACGCAGATCTCACCCACCTCATCGGTCTTGCAGAGGAATGATGGCCCTTCCATCTTCACGACGACTATCACACCTGCACAATAATTATTAAGCTATTTACCAAGAATTTTCTACAGTCAGTTTTTGTTTAAAGATCTCCAACAATGGATATCCAACGTGGTCACCGATATATTATTGGTACAAATAACATATTGATGATTATAGGTATATTTCATGACCGGTTTTAATATTTAAGTAATGGATGGATTTGCCAATAGATACACAGGGTGGACTTTTATGATGGGGCAGTAAGGGCAGCTAGCTACCTCAACCGTTCTAGCTACAGGAAAACGGTCTTAGGAGACTATCCGTAAGTATTGCGATATTTTGAAATGCAAATGATTTTGAATACCATACAGAAAACTTTGTCTAACTCAACATACTGGGAAGGCAGACAACAAATAAATTTGAAAGTAAAACGTGACATTATAAAAAAAATCCTAGAAATTCAAAATACGCATAAAAAAATAAAATAGATTATAAATATTATTTAAAACCTTTCTAAAGACATTTTACATTTATGTTTAATGCGTATAATGATAATCCAGATTGAGACTGTATATGCGAAGAAATTTTAAAGACAAATTGCACACTGTTGCACAGTCCGCAACTCAAGTTATATTCCAATATATACAATCTGGAACACTCATAAATTTTGAGATTGTTAATATTTACATTGTTCAGACATTAGCTTTAAAACGAAACGAGTCGTTAAGACCAAAATCTTATTTTAATCGAACCGGTAGGTATTATTAAGCGTATTTTACACCGATCACAATAACGCTTTAGACATGGCGACCTTTTAAAAACAAGCTTTCATAGCAAAAACACAACGAAATTATCTTGCTTAGTTGAGGCGTTCTTATGGCTGCCTTCCGGCTCCATCATCAGACCCTGAACACCATCCAGGTCTAAAGTACTCGTCAAGGCAAACCCAACGAGCCCAAACACGGCCGGGTTATATTGACTAGTTGGGTGGACCATTGGCTACCTTTCAGCTTCATCATCAGATCCTGAGCACTATCTAGATGTATAGTACATATACCATATACCAATACCAATCTAACAAGCCTACACACGAGGGAGTTATGTTGTATAGTTTACATGTTCCTATGGCCAACTTCCGACTCCATCATCAGACTAGGTTCATGATACCATTTTATTGCATTGTCTCCGAACTTGCATACGTATGCTAAATTGCAGCTCAATCGGATACCCACAAATACTGGAAAAATGGATCACAAGATTTGAACCGGAAAAACAGACAGACAGACATACGAACATTACAAGTTAAATAAAGGCATGTAAAAAGAAGAACCTGCAAACTTGAGTTTAGGCTTGAGTTTTAACGTCGAACTGTCATCCAGCAGGTTAACACGGGCGGCGAGATTATTCTCGCACAGGACAAAGTTTTGTCAGTCTGTGATTCGAGTCTTGAATGCAAGTCTTATTATATTTTTTTTTTAAGTCTTGATCGAAATTTGTATTGACATACATACGAGCCTATTTAAGGCTTGTCTGTACGCATGGATTTATTATCCAAAACGGATTGAGTAATGTCAAAATATTGCTAGAAAAAATTAAACTCTGACTCACAGACATAACACTGACATTTCTGTGATTTAAATAGCTCGAGAAACCATGATGAGTGAGAGCAAAATCCTGGAGTCCTGTGTCTCGCTCACACACAACACGAGGGCAGTACGGTGACCATAATAAATAAGTTATTCGGACTATGGCTATTTATGATATGTTCCAAATGCATTCTAAAATACATAAAGAATAGTGTATAACGATTTACAGACTTCAACGATTATTTATGAGCCGATTTTTTTTTAAACGTAAATCGCACTAGGGATTATTCCCGAGTCGAGGGTCCGTCTACAGACATGAGATTCACATACACAAACACTGAGACCCAAACGAATATTTATGGGGCAAAAAAAAAAATACCGTGCGGTGATCAATCCGCAACTACTCGATCCATTGAGTAGGGCAGTTTAAGCTCTTAACAATGGATCAAGTCGTCGTCCATACGAATTGGAAGTTGTAATCTAGTATCAATGTATATTTAGTACTTGAAGCGTTGATTTTGTGAGTATAGGACATAATAAAGTAACTACTTCACCTGTTATTCAGCATTTATTTACCTACCTTATGAAACAAAATGTTGGATTAGCATATATGGTCACCCTACTTAGAAAGAGACGTAGGGCTCTAGCTGAGAATCCTTGTCGTCACGTTTTTGATACAGAGTGCTCAATCCGTTTTGGATAATAAATCCATGTTTGTACGTCAATACAATTTTCGAAAAGCGTTTTCTCCCGTCAAATTTGCGATTACAGCAAGCCGTTCCAGCACGTAAGACGAAACGGTTATCTCATGCCTTGGGCGGCAAAATCCGTGTCATATGTCTATTGCCTGTGCTCAGGGATGGCAGGGGCGGCAAAAATTTCTCGCGCGGGATTAAAAGATAATCCCGCCTAATGTATGGCGCTCCTACCCAAACCTTAAGCCATTGCAATGCTACTATGTATTTTTAAGGTCTACCTCGACAATAAACTAATATAGGGATTGAAAAGTTAGAGGTAGTTTTGATGACACCACCTCAATCAGTAAGTAGCAGCAGGTTTTAATACAAAATAAATAAATTAAATTTGTAAAAAAGAACTTACATGACGGCATGACCTGCCCGCAGTCCTGGAGCGTGAGGGAGGTGAGCGAGTTCTCTGCGTCGACACGCACGACGCCGTACGACAGGCCGGACATTGAGAGCACCCCGCGCCCCGCGGACGCACCGCCCCGCCCCGCGCGCCGCACGCACACAGTCAGCGACTCGCTACTGCATGCGCACGGGCATATCGCATCGCCGCGCACGCCTACAAAACCACATTAATCTTTTAATAATTTTGGTAGAAGTGTCTTTGAACAAAATAAAATATCTATATCATTACGCCAAATCTCTTGCGGAGTAGGCAAAGAGTACAGAATGCGAACCGATTCTTTCGTTACAAACCTCTCTAGCTTTTTCCACTGTGCTAGAGATGTAGAGCAATATCCAATGATGTCGCTGCAAAATCTCTTAATTAGACTAAATTCGTTACGAGACGAAGAGTTTTTTGTCGTCGGCCAACGTCGTCAACCGTCATTCGATGTCTTTAGTTTGTACTCTAGTAAATACGAAGCTTAATATTAATCAGAATATTTCAGATATACTAGCTTTTAAGCACATCATTGGTTTCATTGGAAATGAATAGTAATGATATAGATAGATAGATAGATAGAGAAAGATCTCTAGCACTCTAAAAAGTGTACTAATATCCCGCAGCATGTGTTACGCAGCGGGACATTTGTCAACTTTTTAAACACAAAAGTACTTTAATGCAAGATCATCATCTTCGTCAATGAAAACCTGTCAAAAGCCGAGGCATGTACAATACCTTTACTTTGGAATACGGAGAGGAACTGGTCGCAGGAAGAAAGCGACCAAGGGTTGGCCCCGTCTGCGACCAGCAGCATCCGCAACGAGCTCAGCGAGATCTCCTTGTGGTCGCGGGTGGCCAGCAGCCCCCAGTGCAAGTCTCGAGACTTCACTATCGCTACTGAGGCCCTGGCGATGAAGGAAATGGTGTAGAACATTGCCAAAAGCCCTCAATAGTCAAATGCAATTTTCGACCGATGGTTTTGATTAGTTTTTTAATCTTTTACGAATAATATAATTTTTTGCATCACTGTGTATTTATGCACTAAGATCTCGATTTACATAAGCTCTCGCAATCATTTCCCTGTAAACAGTATGCCGTAGAACTTAAAATTTATAAGATTCATGGATTTTGAAGACGGTTTTTCACTGACGCTGTAAATGTTACATTATGGAACAGATTTGGAATCATTCAATTTATGGACAGTTCCTAATAGATTTTTTTACTGTCCGTAGTACATTAAAATTTTTTTTAAGATACAGTTATACAAGGATCTTTTAGCACGCGGCTGAAATCGGAACTAACGCTGTCATCAAGAGAAATGTCACTTCACGACCACCGCAGAGTTGCCGTTTGCTATGGAATTTACCCAAGTACTTTTTCAATTAGTAACGGTGCGGCCCCAACTATTGGAATATTCACCTGAAAGTAGGAGAACTTTACTAAATGATGACCCTAATTTCACACCGACGCCCCCTGTCAATATCATCCATGGGCCAAAATATCCTTGTAGCACTGTATTTCAAATGATACTGGTAACAGGCAAAGCTACCACCTGTGACCCACAGGAATCAGTTTTTGGTATCTGAATCAATCAGTTTGCTCTTACCTGTACTTGGTAATCATGTGCATCCAGGACGCCGGGCTGACCTTCATCAGGGCATAGGGTATGAAGATGACGTGCATGCCGTTGAGCACGCTGGCGAGCACGGCATGCCACAGCCCCGTCTCGCGTTTGAAGTCGAGCACGCACACCATATGCTCACCTTCGGTGTAGTTACACGCCACAGACAGCATGCGGCAGTGGGCCAGCATCGATGCCCTGAGGAAACGGTTGAGCTTCAGACGTCTAGTCTGGTTTGGGCCTGCTTACTCCAATAAAACCGAATCTTCTTTTTATTTTATTTATGGCCCTCATTTTCTTTATCATCACGCCAGATCCCTTGCGGGGGCAGAGAGTACAGAGTCCCAACACATTCTTTGCTTACAGACCTAGCTTCTTCCACTCTCATAGTTCGCGCCCTATACTTTAGCATTGTAACAGTGTATTTCCCCAATGTTAAGTAATAGTAGAATATAAAACCGAATCTAAGCTGTTTTCGTGCGCAAGTAGAATATGAAAATATTTTTCGGCGGCTGAATAGATTCTGGACATGAATGGGATTCTAGACATCATTTAGGAGGGCAGTTAAATAGCGTCACAGCCGCTGGCTTGACCCATCCAATGGAGGTGTTTTTACGGAATATTAGTACACTCTCTTAGGGGTAATTTTTATATTTTTAGATATGTATGTAACCAGGCGGTTTGACTAACCTAATATTTATTCATTGATCAAACAAAATAATAATTCCTAAAAAACCGACGTATTTACCGCTTAAAACTACATATTAAAATCTCCTCACCGACAATATTGGGAACATAAGGCACTATTTAACATCTCTGCTTGCCGTCTATTACAATCGAATCAACAAATTCCACAAACTTTTTACGTAGTCCGGAACGGTGCTAAGCGAACTGCCAGCAAAGTTACAAGTTTATATTGCAGCGATCGCAGTAACCGAACAACTTTGTACTGCTTTATAGACTTTTATGCGAAAGGCTCGCGATCGGCCACCCATTGCGAGTCGATACTGAATCGTGAACGTCGCTACTTCGCAAAATATCGACGAGCCCGGCAAACAAAGTCGTATATGCTAAATTAGCATTGGCACAATATACAGGGCTAATCATCATCAACCCTTTACAAACATGGAACATTTAACTGGTAACATGTGAAAAATATTTAGATATCATCGTTTAGCATATCGATAAACCTCAGCTTTTAGTGAATTCAAAACCTCTGCCTGTAAAATTTAACATGTCGAGTAACTAAAATAAAATGGCATTCTCTTCAAATAAAAATGAATTAAAACTATGCAATCGAACACAATTGTAAATAATTTGTCAAATATAACCCTTGGCATATACGACTTTGTTCGACGAGCACGAATACTTTTTTCTTTTAACGAAAAGCTGTATCATGACGTATCATAACGCGAACGTCTGATCCGATTTTCTGACGATTTTCGACCTATTTTTTTTAACATGTTTCCATATTTTACGAACGATCAAACGGATTGTGTGGGTCGTTTTGGAAGGAATTGATCGTTTATAGTATTTGTTTGTTTGGCCTGTCCATTTTCGGGGCTGGGAGAGTATGCATAAAATTGATGTCGGTAATGCAGACGTGATTGTTTAAAATAAGGTATATTCCAGATCAACAATGTTATTATAGCCTTCAAGAATATTATGAGAGATAAACAATCACGCCTTTCGTTGTAAATTTGCACTCTTTAGTCAGGTTCGAAACTGTAGTATATTTAAAATTAATTAGTAAGGACTTATCGACCGAAACTGGCAATACAGCGATCTTTATATATATCGAGACTCCAGGGCCTAGGCATTATTCTACCACTTAGACACCAGCCCCAATACCATACAGGAATGATTATGACACACGCCAAATCCACAGAATAATCAAATTCAGCTCCTAATGAATGAGTAATGTTTTGTTTCGCTAACGAAGCGACAATTTAGCGATGACGCAAGCTCTACAGTAAATACGATACAGGGTTCGTAATTTAAATTTACTCATAAAGTAAATACACTTTCTCACTTACCTATTTTTCCTCGAAGAACTAAATTTGAGTAGTTAATTAGAATAGACTGCAGAAAGCTAGAGAGGTATGTAAGGAAAGTGCCTGTTGAAACTCTGTACTCTCTGCTTATACCGCAAGGAATCTAACGGGTTTATATGGATAGATAGAATTCCTAGTGTTTAATAGCATACGCTCCGTCTTTTTCTCACAGCCAATTCTCAGACTAGCATATATTAATCATTTTAAAGAGGCAAGTTGTGTTATTGAGAGCTAATCTCGTTGGCGAAATGTTGATACATGAAATACACCTCTGCTACTCCCGCTTGAGGTATACATAGGTATACGTCTATGTAGTCGAGACATTATTTCAAACAGATAATGTTTGCCTAAACTTATCACTAAATTCTCAATAATCGAACGGTGCAAAATCTAACAGAAGGTAATAATAATCTAACAATGTCAGCAGGATGACTAACGGACGGTTTACATAAACCGGCTCGGAAAACAAAGCAAATTTTGATCGTATGTAAAATACAGTTTTGAGATATTGTAATAAGATATATTTTTGCATATCAGATCTTTAGTGACAAGAGGATGTTCGAAAGCTGTCTCAATGCACTCAGTGTGAAACATTAAAAGTAGCCGACCGGCTTCCCTTGTTCGTAAGCTCTATCTAGGCCAGCCGACCCCCGGCCTACATAAAAAAAAACGCGACATACATGCACAGTATATTTACACTGTGACACATATGTAAGTCACACTAAATTTTTCAAACATAAGAGCTCTTGGATGCTCTTCAAGCCGGTCTATGTGAACGGACACTAATGCGATTTTCGTAACTCGGCCACAACTCAGGGCATTTGTAATTTAAATTCTATGCAAATGGCGAAGTTAAGCCGTTTTGAAGAAACCCATTCAGAATGGCGAGTTCGGTAGGCGACCATGGTTTATGGAATACACCATTTTTTATTCATTCTAATTTTAGTTTAGGTTATGACAGTGGCCTAGATTTGTAGATGTTAATTCTAAATTATTTTGTGTTACATGTCTGATTAGTCAATAAGGTACACTGAGTAATTTGATTTCGCCTGTGAATCCTGAAATCATCTCACATTTAATTAATATTTTTTACCACGTGAAGATTGAGCGTCATTTGTTTAAATGTGGATTATTTTGAAAGATAGTATGGAGCTTTCGATTCTCAAAGAAATAGGTAAAATAAAATCGTAACTGTTAAAAATATCCTGTTTAATACATTTTTGTGCATGAAGCCTTAAGATTTGATAAATGATTACGACCAAGTTTTTTAAATTATATAATTTTATTGGACTGAATCCCTTCCTTGGCCAATGTTAGAACTGTTTGGAAGGTGAAGGGGAGACCTTTGCCCAGCACTGGGACACAGTATATGGAAAAAAAATGATTTTAGCATATGATAGGTACTGTGTAACATCATAACACAAACCACGAAAACATGTATCAGATGTAACCGACACCTGTAGCATAATGAGCCAAGATAGGTTGGCAAAAATCACTACCGAATGGCGACCAGATGGATACCGACGCCGGGGAAGACCTTGGAAAAAATGGCGCGACGACCTTGACGCCTATGAGGAGAGATGGTATATATGATGATATGGCCGAGGATCGGGTTAAATGGAGAATCATGGGAGGGACCTTTGCCCAGTAGTGGGACGGAAGAGGTTAAAAAAAATAACATACAACACGTATTATAATAAAATTATGTTTAAAAATAGGTGCACAGGTCTGAATAGAATGCAACACATGAGCAGTCACGTTACCGCATAACAACATATACCAGTAATGTAGGGTCGCTTGATGTTTCATTGGTGTTTAACTTACCTGGTGACTATAACACCCATAGCGGAGCCGTCAGCTGCAGAAGTGTGTTCGATGTGGGCGGGGCTGTCTTCCGCGGGACGCGGCGGGGGAATCCAGTCGCGAGGGGGGCGTGGAAGCTTTTCAGTCGACACCCACTGGAGAGACGGCCATCCGCGGAAGGAGACCACGTCCCCAGATGATGTTTTTGGGAGACCTGTTGGGGAGACTTAGTTATTGAATAGTAGACAAATTTAAAAAGAAGTAGTGATGAAAGAAGACTGGTTGAAAGCTGGGCATGTAAGAGCTATGCGTGATTTTGCGTAATTTATGTGCCATCGTTACTTACTAACAACCTGAGATAACCTTCAAGATAGGCGATTCTTTTCAGCTTAGCCAATTGGAGTGGGCAGTCCTCCTACAAGATGCATCGTTGACCTGTTAAAGGTCGCAGGTAAAAACCATGTGTACAGCATAAAGCTGGTCGTCATGGCGGTCTTTGGAGAAGGCCTTGCAGGTTAAGGTTCTGCAGTGGACGTCTTTCGGCTGATCATAGATAGCCAAGTGGCAAGCGTTTTGAGTCTATTCTCTTACCGTAATGCCGCCTTATTCTGACGACATGAGTTTTCTTTATAAAATGTCTTACCCCCACATTTTATAGGTTTTTTTTTATTAAAGTTAACTACTATAGAACTTAGCCAAGTAGCCAAGTTGACTTTCTACAACCGTTTACCTATCTATCTGCATTGTCACGCCGGATCCCCTGCGAGGTAAGTAGAAAGTAGACATGTGTTGATCATTACTGATATAAAATATGAACGATAACTACTAGATTCAAAACAGTTGTATGGAAAAAAATGCCTCATTTGTATCTGAATCTCGATCTTACATTCATCAGTCAGTATATAAAGGCGCTAATCTTACAGAACAAACAAAATGTTTTTTTAATTCATTCCAATCTGATACTGAATCACGATTTTACATTCACTAACTAACTTGCCGTCTCACAGAACGAACGAATACGCGACACGACGGTCGGTGGGCCGATTGTGCTTGAATGTAGCTATTCCAAATGAGACATATTGGAATTCGTATCTTTGCATTGTTTCAGATACAAATGATCAAATCTGAACAGTGAGACACTTTTGCTATGTCCAGCAGAGAGTACAGAGTTCCGACGGGATCTTTCCTTACAGACAGAGGTCAGTCTTTACGGTTGTTAAGTTTAGAAAACGGGACATTTGATGGGACATTTAAATTCATGTAGTCTGAATAAGGCGCTATTGCTTGCGAAGAGAGAATAGATATAAAATGTTTGCAACTTGCCTAGAATTGGTGGAAAGATGATTTGCGCATTGCGTTTCCTTCTCAGGGTCCCTATTCTTTACTTAAAAAAAGCGTCAAGATAACTGCGTGAAATGATCATGTTATGGTATTCTTTATGCGACTGGAGTACCAATGAAAAGTCTAAACAAGATTCTGACACTCGACATCTCTTGTATGGCCATCAAATCCCCCGAGTCCGTATCAAAAGCCTCTAAAGCTTTTTAAAGTCCACTCAGACCGTGGAGGTAGTCCCAACAGACGCTAGGCTTGACAATGAAGAGAAAAGAAACCCCCACCGCCTTACTGTCTCCCATGTCAGGAGCAACTACCGCCAGGGCACCGACTACCATGGCCGGCGTGGAAATCTTTAAATGGTCTTCACGCTCAGGTCAAAATCTGTGCACATGGGGGTTCAGAAATCTAAATTTAACAGCCTGTGATTGTAGTGCGACCTCTCAGAATATGTCGCACTTGCTGGTCCGCCCCTTATGCCCCACCAGCTGTTCAAGGGAAGAGCTGAGCGCGGCCACAGACGGCGGGACTGTGTTAGCCATTCACTTAGCGAGACAGATATGAACTAGTGACACGAAAAGAAGAAGAACTGGAGATATTTCACGAAGTTATTGTAACGCGCCGCGTTACGTCTTTAATTGGTCATAGCGAATAAGTGCCCAAGAGCCTTCTACGATAAACAAGGATGCTCTCGTCTGCAATGTTACAGGAACATCGCGTAACGAAGCTTATTAAGTTATACGAACCAAGACAGTGGAGGCAGGAGGTAGCACTTTGAAACCGGTGTTTTGTACTACCATACTGATGAGGTTAAACATACCTAGTTGAAGCTTAATGAACGCTATTTGAGATGACAAAAAAACGACAATTTTAGACTGCATAATGCCTATGGTATATTTCACATCATTATTGGAAATATTGCATGATGTATAAAAAGACAGGAAATATGTATTTAGAGATTGCACAACAGGCAAAACAGGTTTTCTATATACTGTATACTTGTTTTTTTTTCCGCAGATATTTTTTGAGGCAAGACTTGCTTTAAAAGCATATACCTAGTCCGACTTAAAATTTGGCGATCTAAATTGGTTGGCTAGAGCTGTTTGTCGCCATAGAAAAAGTTTTCGTATAGATAATGCTCACCTGTTTCAAGCTTTGCGCATCTTTTTCACATCCTGTATTTATTTCACAACGTGAAAGAATAAAGTTGCTCGTATTAACTGAACCATACATCCCAGATTCCGTTGGCAAAATTCTTGCGCAAATTCTATTATTAACATTTCCCATCGAACTGGAGCAGCAACGCATGCATTCTGAGTTTTCATAATTAAATATTTTCGAAAACAGCACAATAACGTAACAGTTGCTGGAAGGAATTCTGTTTGTGATTTTTTTTAAATGCAGGCGCAAATTAGATTTTATGG
Source organism: Phalera bucephala (assembly GCA_905147815.2). Taxonomy (NCBI): domain Eukaryota; kingdom Metazoa; phylum Arthropoda; class Insecta; order Lepidoptera; family Notodontidae; genus Phalera; species Phalera bucephala. The sequence continues at coordinate 23,428,048 of LR990609.1, read as the reverse complement.
ATATTCTGATATTGTACTGTGAAAATGGAACATCAAAAGAGCACACCTACAAATATAAATATCGCGAGACTATCACAGAAATAGTCTACTCAAAAAAATAACGCTTTAACATGGAACAGTCTATAAGAGTTACAAGTATAAAGGTTTAGTCATATAGCCGACACAGCGCGACGGAAGATCTCGGCTACGCTCGGCCGGCAGTCGGCAGCGCAGCTGATACGTCACACTGCGGGAGCGACGTTAGCTAGACACTAGCGTCCCGCTCGCACGCGTATTGGCTTCTTGCTCCCCCGTATTTCGTTTTCAATCGCGTTCGGCGTGACAGCGGCTTAGCATGACGTTTGCCGTCGTGCCGAGCGGGGCTGCGCTGTGTGGCGTCTCCCGTACATTTGAGTACATTACAACTCCCCAAGCCGCGCCACAGTCGCGCTGGGTCGGCTATGTGGCGAAACCTTAAGCTTTTATTAGCGCGTCAAAAGGGTTGGAAATGTATGGTGCAGTTAGTACGAACGACTTTGTGCTTTCAACGTTTATTGTCCGCGAGCATCAAGGCCTTATTATAGGTCATAACCTAAGGCGACGCGTTACGTTAACTTCGTGAAATGATCGCGCCTCGTTACGCGTTGTACCGAATAAATACAGCTTTAAAATACAGTTAAGTTCACCAAATTTTGATTCAACATATTTATTAGTATAAAAACTAATCTACTATCAGTTCCTATTTCTTGATGCCCAAAATAACTTCGTTTGTGGGGTCCGAAAGATCTGAATACAGAGTACCAATCTTTTTTTTTCATAACAAAGATCAGAAAAGTTCAAAATGATTTATCCTAGAGCCATTGAATGGCCATCACGACCAATATTTCAGAAGAAGTCAGTTACAATAATTCATATCCTATATCACAGTCAGACCAAGCCATAGCAGGTGAGCCTGTTACCATGAAAGGGTATTAAATGTCTTTTCTCTTTTAGACGATTAGTTTGTCAGTTTGACAGAAACTTCTGTTATCTGTTGGAAAGTGAGGTTATAAATGATTCTTATTTTAACATACAGTACTCTAAATGCCTTACACTCGGAGTGTTTGCCTTTTACCTTTGCTTTAGTCATTTTTTACGACATTTACAGGAAGTGAGAATGACGTCACTTTACTACCCGATAACGCATTGCAACCTAGCAAGACAGAGAAATTATTTTATTAAACTCATCGTAGAATAAATCAGACTACTGTCTCACAGCTGGGCAAAGGCCGAGATCGAGGTAAGAAAAGGCCAGTGCGGATTAGTGGAGGCAGGTTTGCTGGCCATCCGTTGTTGGAATTTATCAAGCCGTCTACCAGAGTTTCGCTAGAGTATGAAAATGCCTCCAAGAGTAACCCATCCCAGTCCGACCCAGCCAAACGCAACTTGACCTAGGTGGAGGTGCTACGATTGAACATCAAAAGTATAATAATGTTTTACCTTTCAAGCAGTTATCAGAAGTGAGCGCATACTGTATCCCACACGATCCAAGCAGGAACCCAACTTGTTGGAGTCCGGCGTCCCGCCGCGTCAATGGCACTTCTATGGGCACGGGTACTATTCCAGCTTGCAGGCAGCCGTAGAAGGCGCACATGAAGTTGATGGGGTCGTTGTTGGGGTACACCAGGGCCACCCTGTCGCCCGGCTTGATGGAGTTGTCGCCCGTGAGCGGACCACCGCTGCTGGTCTTCGATGTGAAAGTTTTGTTGAGCAATGCGTGAGCGATTTTGAGCGAGCGGCTTAAGAGTTTGCCTGTGGGAGAGAGATTATATCACTTATGCGTTCAAGGCCCGAATCAAAAACAGATTCGTGGATTAGATTAGCTTTAAAAAACAAAACAAAATTTCATACTCGCAAACTATTGTTCAAAAATATGGAGCATCCAAAGTTTGCTGGTGCTCGTGCACGATCATGCTAAATCACGACCATGATCAGCAAAGTCACAATACGATTCATGAATGGTTATATAACCAAACCATATGTTATCACAACTCGCGGATAAAACCTTTGTTGCTCTTTCAGTCGTATTTACACTTGAATTCTTTGGCAAATGTAATATGTAAGTCAATTACTCTTTTACAAACATATCACACAGGCTGTATACCTTAAAGAACTATGCTATATACTTAGTTACAAAACTCACCATAAGTAAGAGAACTGCTGAGCTTCCCGTTAGGGTCCAATACAGTAGCGACGTTAGCCTTAAAGGAAGCTGTGCCATATCTCTGCAGGGCCGCCTCCAGGTTCCTTGGTAGCCCTGCAGGGACCACCAGCTGTTCCCCCACGGCCGGGGTCATGGTGCCCCCCTCCGGTTTGGGGGCGTTAGGGTCCTTGGGGTTGGCAGCCAGCTCGAGTTCTATGTCGTCGTCTTCGTAAAACTCGGGCAGTGGCCGACGCTTTGGCCTCTTCAAAGTGTTAAGAAGTTGCTGGATTTTAGCTGACACCTAGTGGTGGAAAGATTCACTGAAGGATCATAATCAATCGTATGCACTGAGACCTTAGAATAGATGGTAGTTAAATGGGCAAGTGATCACTAGCCGACACAGTCACGTTACAAAAGCGGCTAGTCAGTTCGAAGCTGTAAATTAATTCACTAAATTTTCGCACTAAACTGAATTAAAATTAAAATACACATGAATACAATCACACCACTCATTCATGAATGGGAACCGATGAACTCTTTCAGTTTTCCTCAATTGAATCATATTGTTTTCCTGGAATAGGCAACACGTCGTTGGAACTAACAAAACAATTATTGGGGTGTACAAAAACATTTTGAACGAATCACATACGTAGGCAAATGTAAATAAATATGCGTTGGTTGATAATAGCCTATCTTTTCTTGATATCCAAGAAATAAAATGATGTAAGATAAAAAATGATAATGTACTTAATAAGAAATTCTGTCAAAATAAGCTCCTTTGCTGTTATTATTGAACACAAATATTCTCGGAACAACCCTCGCCAACTTAATAACTCGTAAACGATTTTGATTAAGAAAGATCGACTAATTATCTTATAGATACACCTAAATTACCAATATATGCAAAAGTGTCAGTATAGACTTTGTGTGTGTGTGAATGATCTACGCTGTTGGCGGTAGGGCTTTTACAGCTTCACCGGACAAAACGGCGAGCGTGCAACCACTAGGCTCGAGCCAGAAGGGCACCTCAAGGCCGCCTTAAGGAGGAACGGCCTCGGCTTGGGCAGTCGCTATTAGGGAGGGCATATACTAGGTATCTCGCCGTGGTGCTCTACACCGGCCGGCGAGCAAGTAATTCTTCGACCTCGCCGGCGAGGTCGGTGTCTGATCCTGTGTGCGGTATCTGTATCCGAAAGAAGGGATGTGAGGCAATCGGAATAGTTATAAGTACAAACTACAACTACGCCATACTTCAGAAACTGATTCACCAATTAGCACTACATCTAAAACTGTTATTCTGTTACCCAATCAAACGGTTCAAAAGATTAAACCGAGTGCCAAAACAATCAAAGCCTTCCGCAATCCGTGAGCAAATTGCCTTAAAACTTCAATCCTAGTAAACAACCTACGACAGAGTTAGGAATCAATCGGTGCGACATCCTGTCCCACAAAGCTGTGAATGAGGAAATTGCTCGTAAAACATGCGGCACAGACGGAATGGACAGCACACAGCGCGTCTCGTGCGCACTACCATGCTTTTCTGATTTATTTGCATCTCCAAAATTTTAGTAACTCAAACTAAATATCGATTTTATTTCTGCTATTAAATTACGAAAGTATTATGTTTGAGTTAAGTTTAGTTTTATATAAAACTTGGTCTCGAAATATATTTAAGAAGAAGAGCAGGTCTCCTGACATTGCTATATTTCAAAGGTTCATTCAGTTATTTCAAAATTTCCCCTTTTGTCAATCTACTAAGTATATTATGTTCAGATGATAAATGAAATAAAAGGAACTATTAAGAAAGTGTAGCGCTTAAGTATGGTTGGACTTTTCATTTTATCTGCAAATCAAATGCATATCATCACGCCGGATCCCTTGCGGGGTAGGCAGAGAGTACAGAGTTCTAACAGGTTCTTTCCTTACATACCTCTCTGTCTTCCTCAACTCTCATAGTTCGTCTCATTCACGCTCGCTGGTTACGGAGACTCCTGACTTGTCCTTCAGATAAGACCAGGTCGATTTGGTCATGGTAAGATAGTCTAGGTCTTCCCCGGTACCTACATCCATCCACTTTGACATTGTATATCAGTTTTGTCATTCTTTCTATGTGCCCGAACCAACGGAGGATACCCTTTCTCATCTTTACAGCGATACTATCTTTCATACCTACTCGCTTTCTTACTACGCTGTTGCGAATACGGTCATTCAGCTTCACTCCGCACATCTTCCGCAGAGCTCACATTTCCACCGCATTTATCCTACTTTCATTCTCCTTCTTACATACCCAGCTCTCGCTGCCATATAACAGCGTTGGGACAAGCACTCCGTTATGTATGGCCAGCTGCGCCTTTTGGCCTAAGTGCTGGCTCCTACGTAGCTTTCCTATCGCACCGTTCACTCTGTTTCCTGCACTCACTCTTCTCTCTATGTCAGCGGTGTATTTACCATCCTTACTAAGTAAGGATTTACGTTTTAATGCTACCAAAGCTATGCTTAAGCGTTAAGTAGCCTAAAATTCGAGGGGTATTTCGGCGGTGTACCTTCCATCTGCCGGTGCCGGTGCCGGTGTCCTCGGGCTGCGCGTAGCACTGCACGCGGTCCGCAACCAGCCCCCCTCCTCGGCGGGCGCCCGACGACGTGTGCGTCACATCGGGTTGGATATCTACACCCACACAAATAGAACGTTAACTACTTACACTTTTCCTTATTTTCATTCCCGCAAGGTATCTGACGTAAAAAAATAATATTAGCCCTGTTAAGAAACTGTCCCACTGTTGGGCTCAGGCCTCCTCTCAAACTGAGAGGGTAGTCATAGTCATACATACATAGTCCACCACGCTGGCCCAGTGCGGGTTGGCGAACTTCACACACTTTCGAGAAACTCTGAGGCAGGAAAACATCGTGAGGAAACCTGCAGGTTTCCTCATGATGTTTTCCTTCACCGTTAAAGCAAGTGATAATTAATTTTTAATACGCACATGCTTTCGAAAAGACAGAGGTGCGTGCCTGGGTTTGAAACCGAGACCTCTGACTTTGCAGTCCAATGGTTTAACCACTAGGCTATCACTGCGTTTACTGCTGCTGACGTAATGATATAGATAAATAGATTTTTTTGTCTAGCATCTTTTCATGTGTATAGCAGAAAAGCGTAAGTTATTTACCTATTTTTATGTATTATCCATCCCTTATAATAGTGAACATAATAAAACCTCAATAGATACCCAATTACGAGTCCTACAAAACATTGTATCGAATGCTTTATGATCGCCGTATGTAATTATGGAACTTATTGTGGCCTCGATTTCATTTCTATTGATTTATATAATTGGATATTCGGTACGGATAGTAATAGAAGTATAATCACTCAATTTTGAGCGTAAATCGAAAAAGATTATAATAGTCGTTAAAAATATTATGTATGGTCTTCGAAATTTTTGATGTTTTTGAACTGTCTCTATAAAGATTTGGGTACCTTAACATAATTACAAATTGATAACGCGTCGTGACTGAAGGTGTTTCAGGAAGTAGATATTAGACAAAATTAAGGTATCTATCTATCCGCATCATTGCGACAGATTCCTTGCGGGGTAGACGCCAGATCCCTATAAAATTAAGTTATAATAAATAAAAACAACTGCTTTGTAGATCTGATGGGGCGTAGTGCAGCTAGCAATCACGAGGTCGAGGGTTTTAAATACTAGAAAGCCTGGTACTAAACAAGTCAGGGTAAGCCTAAATAGAGTACTTGTGCGTACTCTATTAGTATTACAGTTGTATGATTACACACACAGAATTCAGACCACCCTACACACCTATTCAGAATACGCTTGACAACCCTAGTGAATTCTGACAATGCTAAAAGAAACACTCACATGCGGGTAAATGTGTGATCTCCGAGAAGTCGATCTCTGTCCTCTCTCTCAGCTGGTGTTTCTTCTCCCTCTGGTGCGCTTGCGGCAGCGGGTGTGGGAGTGCGCGGGGGTGTGGCGCGGCGGGGCGGCGCGCGGGCGGGGAGCCTAGCTCCGGGGGCGGAGGCAGCTCTGTGTCGCCCGCGCATGAGTCCTCGTCTGACGAGGATGCTAGGGCGGAAAATGATTTTTTAACCCTAATTAACACAACATTAAGTTAATAGGTACTAGCTATGTCAAACAAAAAAAGCCGCGGGGCTTGATGTTGATTAGCACCTGGAACGAAGGGAACTAGATTGTAAGCACTCTAAATTTTGGTAAAAAAAATTTACTTGACGTATGTTCTTTAGTACATAGAACATAATAACTCAATCTAGCACGATCGCTTTTGCAACGCGCGTTAATAAAGCGCTGGAATAATATAAATGGCATTTTTAAAAAGCGCTTTATTAATGCGAGCATTGGCCGTGATATTAAGTAGATTTTGACGAAGCTTGCGATTGCATTCCTTCCAGTTCGCACAGAATCACCAGTTCCTGGTGTGATCGGGATGAAACGAGGATAGGTGCGCATAACCTAAAATGACTGATAGTATTATCAATACAAACAACTTACTATGGCGACACTTATTGGATATGAAACCAATATCAGTATTCTCCTACATTTTAGTGGAATAGGTATCAACATTTTGTATGGAACGTCGATTTTTCCAGAGTGTGTGTCACAGTACTAAGTATTGATGGGTATTATCAGCTGTTTCAAGTTTTGCGCACCTGTTCCTAACACCTTGTGTAGAAAAGAATAAATTGACACGAATAATTTGAGGTCGTTTGCTGGAAATGAAAGCAGGAGATTTGTTATTGAATGTGCAACAGCAAGTTGATTGACTATAATGCTCGTACCATGGGCTAAAGCGTTACTTGGGCGTCCAATGATCGAAAAATGTACTAAGATAAACTTGTTTTCTTCCGCGACTTCCCGCAAAAAAGGCAGAATACTAAACACTTTTCAGTCAATAAGAAATTACATAAACATTAAAGTACGCACTGAGTTCTTAGATTTACGCGAATATTACACATGAAATAAAACTATTTTTTTCGGATTTTATCGCGGTTTATTTTGATTTTTAAGTTCCCGACGTTTCGAGTGCTTTGCAGCACCCATGGTCACGGGAAGGACTGAGGTGTTAGACGTCCAAAAGGCATAGTTGTTCCGGGGTACCCTCAAACTTCTTAATTATTTTTGTTGGCCCGATCTACGCAGAATGAGCTCACGGTGTCTTGAGGCCTTGCAGTGTAATGCTTAGTTTTTGATTTGATTATATTGATTACCGGATCCCAAGTCGATGGAAGCACCCAGCCATCTTCTCTATTGAAATTAGGATGTTTTTTAATTTCAATAGCCTCAATTCAAGTACGCAAGTTAAGCTTAAGCTGTGGGCAAACTAGTTTAATGGGGGGTCCGGACCCACTGAATATGGGGGTGAATACGGTTTATAAAGGGGAGAGTGATCTCCCGATACAGACTGTTGTTTTGTATCCTCACAGATTTTATATTATACATAATAGACGTAGTTCTTAATTATTCTACACTACGTAAAACTGGCTGTTTGTTATAGTCTATATTTTACTCATTTGAAGGTAAATCAGAATAACCTTAGTTAAAGCGAAGAATGCTCCACCACGAGGTAGTGTAGATAAGATAATATTGTATACTTTCCTAGGCTCGACTGCGTGGGCTGGTTACCACATACGTAGGGCAAGGAACAAGATTTTTTTTTTAATTTATAAATTAAAAAAAAAGGAAAAAAAAACATTTTTTTATGTATTTGTGTTTAGTATCAAAATCAGTACATCTAACTCATTTTTATTTTTAATTTAAGCTCTGCCCCCGTTATTACATTTATATTTTTACAACATTTTCTTTTATAGAAACATTTTATAATATACAAAATTAAGTATGCGATCCGGCTCTAGTGTGCCTTAACCAGATTGATATAAGACTAATAACATTTGTTTCAAGAATAATAAGCTAATGGATTCGGGATGGACCAATCTCCATAGGCAGCACCCGTTCATGAGTATAACAACTGGAGCAGCCATCACCTCCCTAGAGCGTATTAGTGGGAAGGAAGTGACCCACACAAAATAGCCACTGCAAGCACAGACTTTTAAGCTACTCCTGCTAATTTCGCGAAGATACAAAACAGCATCCTGTACCTACACGTCCATGACTAATATAGGTACACACATTACATTACGTAATAATCCATAGTTGAAAACATATCTCGTTTCTTAATAAATCTCAATAAACACACCGTCACGCCTATATTCCCCAAGCGGGGGTGGCAGAGATGTAATGAATGAGTACACACACTTTTCGCCGACGATAGTAGGTCCCATATTATTGTCCGAGCCTATTGCCATATACCAGGCATAATTCCAGACTCCGGACTTATACTGGGAATTATTCGTTAGAAAAACTACATTTGTCCGACCTAGGATTTGAACCCAGGACCTCGTGATCATAAAGCGATGCGCTTTGCCACTAGACCAACGAGGCAGTCAATATCAATAAACAGCGAAGGTAAATCTTGTTTTCCAGACGCAATACTCACTTGTCTTATCGAAAAACGGGCGATAGCATCTTTCCGAGTAAAATCGACTAACGAGTACGCTTTACATTTTTATAATAACTTTCGGAGAATGCTTGTGTTTTTCGAAACTTGTTTTGTTCGAGGTTGAGAGTATCGACTTTTTATTTTAATAATGAGGATATAAATGTTTATAAGGGTCGGTGCTTATCGGAAAAATTTCTTGTGGAAATTACTGCGTCTTCACTTTTCTCCATTTCCTATTAACCTCATTAGGTCTGTAGGAGATAAATCTGCTACAACTCCGTGCTTCTGCCTACCCGCTATCCACATGCACGGTGTAACATAATTAACACAAGACCTAAAAATAGTTTGTTCTACATCGGCAACTGAATCGATTGCAATTATTTTTAAAGTTAATATTTTTTAATAATAATATCTAAAGCATTACGGTTATTTTAAATGTAGTTCTATTACACACACCACTATACGCATACAAGAGTTAATTAATTGACACGTGAAAACCTCGTAAATTCCTTTTTTACCAAGATAGGATTTTTTTTATATAGTTATATAAACTTGTATCGCACAACTTGAGCACACCCAAATTTAGTATAATAGTTTACAAGCCATCTTTGGCGTGCGTGTGCGTCTCTTTTTAGACACTTCCGAGGTTTTCACTCGTCACTGACGATATTGGAGGACTGTAGTATCAAGTACGAAAAACGAGCGTAAAAACAACAACAGTCATAACTTTCAATGGCTCGAAAACTGACAATGCGTTTTACTTGTCAAACTTATTATTATTATTATTACGAGCCATTTGTGTCCCACTGCTGGGCAAAGGCCTCCCTCCACTTTTTCCACTCCTCTCCGTTCGTTGCCATGTCAGGCCAGTCCCTCGAAAAGTGGTCCAGCTCGTCCCGCCATCTCCGCCTGGGTCTACCGCGTTGCCTTTTTGTATTTCGTGGGGACCAGTCAGTTATTATTTTGGCCCATTCGTTATTTTTCATGCGGCAGATATGGCCGGCCCAGTCCCACTTAAGCTTGGCGGCCTTTTGACATACGTCGGCAATTTGCGTCATGGAGCGAAGTGTGGTGTTCTTGACGTGGTCTGTGAGTTTAATATTAAGAATACTACGCTCCATGGACCGCTGACAAACCGCTAGCGTGGACTTTTGATGTTTAGTCAAAGACCAAGTCTGTGCGCCATAGGTAAGGATTGGGAGAATACACATATCCATGAGCCTGCGCTTTAATTTTATAGGGAGATCGCCTTTCAGCAGCTCCTTCATAGACCAAAAGCTCCTCCAGGCATTTTCAACTCGGCGTGAGATTTCTGCTTCTTGCCTTGCCTGGAAGGAAACTATTTGGCCTAAGTACACATACTCATGGACATACGCAAACTTATACTTTGTCAAAAAAAAAATGAATTTGCCGCATTGTCACGACAGGTGTTGTATAATAAAGTGGTTTTCTATGTTGTCAAATTGTCACTTCTTGACAAATTTGTCAAATTGCCACCTGTCTCCTATCATTGCCACTTATTGAACAGGGCCCTGGTAAGATGATTAAAGAGAAATTCATAGTAATTCAGACTAATATTATAAATTCGAAAGCAATATGTCCGTTTGTCTGTTACTTTTTCACTCCCAAACCGCTGAACGATTTTGATCTATTTCGGCAAGAAAATATATTTATTCAGGGGAAGGACATAGACTGCACCTTTGTAGACACAATCCGTACGTCTTTGGGGTGCTGGTTTTGCCATGCTCACTATAATGTCTTTGTTTGCGGTGGCTGTCTGGCGGGGGTCACTCCCTTACCTCCAATATGATCGAGGGGAGTGATGGCTGCACTCGTTCACGAGTATGACTACTGGATACTCGTGAATGAGTGCTGCTTGTGTGGACTGGTCCATCTGGAATCCTTTAGACACTCTTTATAAATAACATCAGTAGTCTCATATCTCGGTTGTACGATATCACATTGGAGCTAGATCGTAAACTATTTAATTGTAACCTAAACATTGTATGCACACAATATGATTAAAATAAGAGAAACGAAAATTAAATAAAAAAATGCATACCCGCTGAGTTTCTTTGCCGCATCTTCCCAGTATAGGCCGCGTTTCGACCCAGTGGTAGATTTGTAGTTAAATTAGATTTAGAAAAAAATGCAAATTGACTAATTGTAAGCGCCCCCGCAGGGCTTTGAGTTTGAGTTTTAAGACTCCCTTTTGTCTCAAAAAAACTTAGCAGTGTGAAATACACGCCTGAAAATAACGCAAGTAGCGGGTACAGCTAGTATAAAATAAATACTTACAGAGATCATGTCTCTCTCTGTCTGGGCTCTTGGCCATCATTGAGGTCCTCTTGGAGGGCATCGGGAGCGAGGGCTTGGGCCGGTTCTGCATCTCCGCCAGCGCTTGCTGCACAGCTTCCTGTCTCACTTCTGCAACACCAAACAACACTCAGCACGTGGGGTCTTTGTTGATAATAAAACACATGTAAAATACACCTTTGGACGGGAACTCACCTATAATAACAATATAATGTTCGAAAATAGAACACCATATAAAGGTGCGTCGCATATCGTTCGTGAGATGCCAAAATGACAACATCGACATTTATATTAAAAAATAAAACAAATTCAACTTTAATCGTACTTTAAATAAAATTGACTCCGGCGCCATCATGATTATGCACGTGGAAAGTATTAACACTTCACCGAACCAATAGTAAATTTTGATTTATTACTTCAAATCATAAACTTCTACTGGTGATCCCTTAACGCATAGAACATTCGCGACCCACATACGCGACGAATCTTTGATTAGATGAGGTCTGACGGTTGTTAACAACATGCCATACTTTCTATTGGTTTAAGCTTGTTAAAATGACTTCAAATTAACTTAATTTAGACTATGTCTACAATTCAGCACTAGCTTGACAGGCACAAATCATGTTTGCAAAAAGAATAACGTACGTAATTAAATCATCAAATACGTAACGCATCATCTGCCATTGCAGAATTGCGTTTTACGAAAAAAAGAAAATATCACGGTTATATTCCCCTTAGTGGTTGGCAGAGGTGTGTACGCCTACATTTCGTTAACAAATTTTGGTCCCAATTTAATAGGGGGTACACTCATTAATGTAATTATTAAACAAATAGCTACTTACACTCATTAATGTAATTACTGAACAAATAGCTACTATGGCATAGTTATTAACAATAGTAGTAAGTTGATAAAATGCAAAGAAGCAAGGTACCAGGCACACATGAAACAAAAGATCTACGTTTTAGATCACAATTTTACTTATTTTTGGAGTTTTTCAAGGGAAATTTCATACGTCGCTATAGTATACTGAAGTATTATGGGTAGAAAGAGAAAAAAAAACTACTTTATATAGGTAGGAAAACGAGGCATCAGTTTCAGCTGTTTACTTCACACTTTACAGATATTGCATGATTCTAAAAAAGCAACGGTTATTTCATGTATGTACCACGAAAAACGAAGCAAATTAGGATAACATCATTCCCAAAATTTGGCAATCGAAAATATTTAGACCACTCGGTTAGACCATGAATTCCAATGCTGGCATCATTTTCGAGAGCAGTCCAAATATTGTGATCGGATATTCTAATTTGACAGTGAGCGTCCGTTTACACAGTAACTAATAAATTTGTCGTGTCTGACGAATGTAAACGCACAATATTCAGCAACTGGGTTCGGATCAAAATATTTGATCAGGCTCTGATCAGAGCTGTAGTGTATGATTCTAAAATGCTTTTTTCCTTAACAAGAAAAACGACAAAATACAGATCTACGATACAAGCCTTCACCATGCACTGAATGGAACTGAAATACGCATGCAAATAAACATTAGTGCAACGTTAGAACACTGACCGACGGGCCCGTCGAACACAGAATAAACGACTTAGGTATGCTTAAAATAAAGTCGAATTACGTCTATCAGACATTGGCACATACGACGTTGTTCGACGAGCCCGCCGTGATGACTGCGAACTATGAAATCGAGCACGAAATGGAAGATACGCACTGAGAAATGCTCACGTTGACCCTTTAGTGTTTGAATTTGAGTTTAAAATCGACCGGAAAAATGTTTAAAACCGGACAGCAAAATGTTACGTGAGCAGTTTGCAAGTGCATACCCTCCTTTTGAGATGACACGCCATATCGCTTACACTATAACAATAAACTTAACTGCATGCTTTCCTGGCAAAACGGTAGACTAGGATTACATTTAACCCACTCTTGCGGCGGTGAGCCGAGAAATAGACATGAAATTGGCCAGCCTGACAAAGTAAGCCGCATCAGCGAGCATGTAAGTAGGAATAAAAAATTAGGAAAGTAGCTATATAAACCTAACATGCCTTGTCATGCTATGGCAAGTTAAGTTTAGGACGACGACGAATTTATCATGCCCACTTCCCTGAACACTACCGCGTCAATGGGCTTGATATAAATCCATGGTTAAATATCGTTGTACTCATGAAGACGCGCCTTACTCTTTCTTCCTAATATAATTATAAAACCATTATTATATATTACTTATTTATTGTATCTATGCTTTCTTCTAGACGCTTGGGCACATATTCGACGGGACCGGACGGTGACGCGACGCCCAACGACTGTGTAGATGTAATCTACTCATTGATATATTATTCTCCAAAAACCCGAAAAATAACAGCACATGTATGGGTGTGCTCCTATTTTAAATTAGCTCCATCTAACCATAGCATGCAAGAGCACGCGTTAAAATCCTACAGTTTACTACAACAACCGTAATAAAAAGATCTGAGGTCATTAATACTCTAAAACTATTTACTACAATTGCTAGCTACGAGTAAGTATAGATGCGTAAGTATATATAAACGCGACTATTTCTTGGCTGTCTTTGTTTTCGTGACCCAAAATCTAATACAAATAATATATCGATGAATGTACTGGACTATTTCGGAGATGACACACAGCCGAGCGTGGCGGCACCCGTCACGCCCAGTCGCATTGTATGTCATCTCCGGTACAGCGCGTCGGATATGACAAACCTTTGCAGTGCAAGTGTATAATTTTACGCTAGTGCATTAATACTAACGTTACATTATCATTATACGTGCAACGATTTGTCTACTTAACGTTAGCACCTCTGCACCGTATTAGGAAAAAAAGAGGGGCACGTCGTCGTGGACAGAACGATCTTTAACTTTGACAACGATTTGTGACGAATAATTCGCATACTGTGCAAACGTGCCTTTTGACGGCCTTTCGGTCAACTCAATCAACAAGGAAAAATAATTGGCAAAATAATAGGCAAGAGCTGACAGAATACAGTATAAAGTAGATATCTTTGATTTAAATCCTCTCGAGTTAGAACGTTGACTGTTTAGAAATCAGCTTTTAAGCTATAACTTATTAAGCGACAAATCACTTTGTTGCAATAAACGTTATTTTCCTTTACATTTTTCTGCAGCAACACTGCCATTCGAAAATCAAGGTTTGTTACTTACGACGTTCTTACACAGAAATGTTTGATATGTTTTATGGTATTAATCTACCAAGAGGACATAATAGTAATGTAGCTTGATTTGTGGTCTCATGTGATATCGCTGTCGTAAACCATCGCCTCTGTACGAAGACCTTGTTTAAAAGTATACCTTAAAAATAATGTAGAAGAGTTTAATACCTACTGTTTTACTTGAGACGTGAGAAAGCATAAATATTAGGATAGACATAAAATGCGTATGATAAAGTCAACCTCACAGACGTCGAGGTGTAGGACTTACATCGTGACAACAAGGGTCGATATATTGTCCTCCAATTAATTACGAAGACTACTAAAACATGCTTTCTACTAATATTATAAAAGTGAAAAATTGTATGTTTGTTACTCAATCACGCAAAAACGGCTGAACGAATTTAGATTTTTGGCACACAGTTACCTGGATTAACTTTTAATTCCGGAAAAATGTAAGGTTCCTGTCTAAAGTCAACGCGGACTAAGTCGCGAGCAGAAACTATAATAATAATAAATAATAATAATAAAGCCCTTTATTCAGACCAACTTAGTATCTATTTACAAAGTATTAAGAACTATGAGTGTGGATATAGAAATATATTTGTGTAGCTATACTAATCTTAATCTATTCTATTCTAATACTTAATTATTTTTTGTAGGTCTGTTTGCCAATCGGCAAAGGCCTCCTCCAACCTTTTCCATTCCTTTCTATCTTGGGCCACTCGATTCCACGTTACTCCTGCTACTTGCCTAATGTCATCATCCCACCTTTTTTGTGGTCTGCCCCTTTTCTTTTTCCCTTCTCTAGGGTACCATTGTGACACAAGTTTGCTCCAATTCTCTGGGCCTCTTATCATGTGCCCTGCCCATTGCCATTTGAGTCTTCTAATTTTTAATGTTATGTCTATGACCTTCGTCTTTTTTCTGATGACATGGTTTTTTATTCGGTCCGACCTTTTCACATTCAGCATACTTCTTTCCATTGCATGTTGGCAGATTTCCAGTTTTCTCGTCGTATTTTGTGTTAAAGCCCATGTTTGGCTGCCATACATTAAAACAGGTAGTACGCAGGTGTTGAAAAGCTTTTTCTTCACATTAATGTGAAGAGTTTTGTCTTTCATGACCTCTCTCAGACTCCAGTATCTCTTCCAGCCATTTGTTATTCTTCTCTCAACTTCTTTGCGTATAGCATCCTCTTGTGTTATAAGCTGTCCCAGATAGATGTATTCGTCGGTGTAATCGATTTGGTTATTTCCTAGATGTATGGTGGTTTTCTTCCCGTTTGTCATAACCTTTGTTTTCTCTGGGTTCAACTTTAAACCTATCTTCTCACTTTCATCCGCTAGTTCATGTATCATTTTTTGTATGTTTTCCGGCGTTTCAGCAAATAACACTATATCGTCTGCGAACCTCAGATGTGTTAGGGAGGCTCCGTCGACATTGATTCCGAGGTTTTCCCAGTTAAGACCCCTAAAGATTGTTTCGAGAACCGCTGAGAATAGTTTTGGAGATAGAGGGTCTCCTTGTCTGACACCCTTTTCTACTCTAAATGGGTTACCTTTCTTTTCGAGTTGGATTCTCGCGGTACTATGACTATATACATTTTTTATTAAGCGGATATATTTTTGTTCGATTCCTTGTTCCTTTAGGGACTTCCATATCATTTCGTGGTACAAGGAGTCGAATGCTTTGGTATAGTCGATGAAAGCAATATAATACTCGCGCTGGTAGGCTTTATACTTGTCTAAGACCTGGCGCACAACATGGATGTGATCGATTACCGAGTAGCCTTTCCGAAAACCCGCCTGTTCGATGGGTTGATGTTCATCTAGCGTTCCTTCCATCCGTTTTAAAAGTATCTTGGCAAATATCTTATATATGTTAGACATGAGACTGATTGGACGGTAGTTTCCGATGTCGTGTTTGTCTCCCTTTTTATATAGAAGGATAATGTTTGATTCTGTCCATTGCTGTGGGATAATTTCTGTGTCTATGATATCTTTAAATATTTCCGTGAGGATCGGTACGATAGCCTGCTTATTTTGTATTAAGATCTCGTTATTTATACCATCGGGGCCTGGTGCTTTGTCTTTCCGTTGTGTATCTATTGCTTTCTCTATTTCAACGTAAAGGATTTTGGGGATATCTGCGGTCTCTACCAAATTTATTTCTTCTCGCGAGGTGTTGTTATACTCATACAGTTCTTTGTAATAGGATGTTGCAATTTCCAATATGTCTTTTCTGTCGTGGTTCCATTTTCCTCTATTGCTTTTCATTTTTACTACCCAGTCTATAGATTTCGTTAGTTCCTTGTATGCTTTTTTGACACCACCCGTTTTTATTATGTGTTTTTCAATAGTCTCCATTCTATTTCTGTTCCTATCTATTCTTATATTTTTCTTTATTTCTTTGTTAATTTCTGTTAGATGTTTTCTTCTGTCCTTCGCGTCTCTTGTGTTAATTAAGTGGCTCCTTTGTTCTAGTAATTTTATAGTGGTAGTTGTAAGCCATTGCTTGCGTTCGCTACTAGTATTTGCAGCGAGTTTTGTTTCAGTTTTAATAATATTCTCTATCCAGTTGTATTTTTCTTGTATGTTTAGGTTCTTTGTGTTTTCTTTATAGTTTGTGAATTTGTCTCTCAGGCTGGCTGTTAATTGTTCCATTTGGTGTGTTCCGAGCTTTACATTTACTGGTTCTTGTCTTGGTCTAGGTTTCCTTGGTTGTTTTGTTTTTAATTCTGCCCTGATCAGCCTATGATTGGTGTTGAAGTTAAATTGGTTGATGACGTTGAAGTTGCTGAAGTAACTGTTTTTGTTGGTCATGAAGAAATCAATTTCATTTTTTGTGTTCCCGTCTGGTGAGATCCAAGTCCACATTCTTTTCTTATTTTTCCTGTATATAGTATTTAAAATAGTAAGGTTGTTTTCTAGTGTGAAGTTCATAATTTTTTCTCCGTTCCTGCTTCTGGTTTTGTTGCAGTATGTGAATGGTCCTAGTGTGTTTTCACTAGGACGTTTGTCTCCAATTTTACCATTGAAGTCTCCCATTACTATTAAGTTTTTATGAGCGTGATCTCGGATAACTTTATTTAATTCAAGATAAAATGTATCTATTGCTTCTAGGTCTGACTGTTCTGTAGGTGAGTACACTTGTATAATAGACCATGAATCTCGATATCCTGGTAGCTTTAAATTCATCATTGCTGTGCGCTCCGAAAGGCCTATAAATCCTTCTATACAGTCTGTCAGGTGTTTCTTTACAATAAAGCCAACCCCATGGTGGCCAGGAGTGGTCCCTATATGGTATAATAAGAAATCCTTATATGAAACAATTCTTTCTCCCAATCGTCTCACTTCGCTAAGGCCAACGATGTCCCATTTGATATGTTCTAGCGCGTATGTTAATTCTGTTAAGTTTTCTTCGTTTTTCAGAGTAAGGGTATTTAGTGCTGCAATATAGATTTTATTTTCTTTTCTTTTTTGGAATGTTGGAGGGTTGTGGTCTTCATCCCCCACGAGGACCAGTCGGATTGGGGGAGATTGTGATTTTACGTTTTGTTGGTTTTCGTAGTTTGTTTGAATTTCCGGTGTTCCGAATGTTAATTGCTATTGGTTCTTGCGTGTGGAAATATTGGTTAAAGAGTTTGATTTGATTCTCATTACTTCGAAGGCGTTTGCTCTGTTGTGTTTGAGAGAGCTCAGCGTTTGTTGTTTTTTGGGCTGACTTTTTGACGGTGACTGGGGTGAGGTAGATTGTTCCCTTTTCCTTTTATCATTGTTGGTGTTAGGTTCTATGATTATCATTTTATCATATTTCAGAAAAGCTATGTTTCCTTTTTTCCTCTCTTCTAGTAATTGCGGTTGTAGAGCTTTCCTTTTTTCTAATACTTCTCTCGAATAATCCTCCGATATATAAATTCCGTTTAGTTTCTTTTTGTTTTTTGTAATTTCGTTCTTCTTCCATTCGCTTAAAAGGGAACATAGTACAGGTCTCGGTTTGTTCTCAGCTTTTGGTTTTCCTAGGCGGTTTAATTTGTTTACTTCGTTTTCTTCTAAGTTGATGTTTAAGTCTCTTTTGAAGTTTTCCTTTATATTTTGGAATAGCTCAGCTGTTGAGTTTTCGCCCTCTTCTAATCCAAAAATAATTAGGTTTTTACTTTTCTTTTCCCTTTTTAAATGTTCTATCTCCTTCTCTAATTTGCCGACTTTTTCTTTTAGTTTTTCGTTTTCCTCCTTGATAGGCATTAGTTTTTCCTCCATCCGATCCATAATATTTTTTGTAAGAGATTCTGTTAATTCGATTGTCTGCTTTTTCATTTCCATTTTCATTTTTTCAAATAATATTTCAAATTGTCCCTCCATAATGTCAGGTCAAGTTACGTGGAACGGAACGTAATAGTAAAATAAATAGTAACTTTGGGTTTTCTTGTTCTGGCAACACTGTAGTTGATACCAACCGAACCGAGTGACAGTTAGAGTGACATCACAGTATCAGTGACATTAGACTAACAGTTGAAGTCACGTGCAACTTATTGAAATGTCAAAATGGCGGTTAATTTATGTTCTAACCTCGGACGTTGTTGTGGATCTTCAATTTCACTTTACTGGACAGATGCAGTGAGAATTCGACGGATGGTTTTTTCCGGATCTACCACGGCAACTGTAGTGTTGTTTTTAACGGTGTTTTTGTTCAGATATAGCGTATAACTTTTTAAATCTTTGATTTTCGAGAGGTATAATCACAACGCTGTTGGCACTTTGACAACCGGAACCGAAAAAAAAAACAGAAACTAGTAATACAAAAAAAACACCGTCACGCTTATATTCCCCAAGCGGGGGTAGCAGAGGTGTACTGAGTACACCTACGTTTCGCCGACGATGTTAGGTCCCATCTAATAGGGGGCGACCCTATTGCCATATACCGGGCACAATTCTAGACTCATGACTCGTACTAGGAAGTTTTCGTTAGAAAAACTACACTTGTCTGACCTAGGATTTAAACCCAGGACCCCGTGATCACAAAGCGATGCGTTTTGCCACTAGACCAACGAGGCAGTCGCAGTAATACAAATTTTTCCAATAATAATATTTAAAATTATATTTTAAAACAGGTTAATTAAGTTTAATTTAGATTATCACCATCAGCCGAAAAACGTTCACTGCAGGACTAATAATAGCAATAGCCTCAAGGCAAGCAATAATAGCGACATGTTAGAAAGAAATAAACACCGTCACACCTATATTCCTCAAGCCAGGGTGGCAGAGGTGGACCATGGCGCTACGTTCGTAGCCCTATTCCCGTGTACGTATGTACTTCACGTAGAAACAGTGTCAAATTAATAACACCCATTTGTGTTTGCTCTTTATGCTGGTCATAATAAACGAGTGTGTGTTATAGACTTATAGCGGGTAAATTTATGTACTAATGTGCTACTTTAATTGTTTGTTAGGGTACAAGACCCTAACAAACAATTAAAGTATTTTGCGAAATTAAACCTTATTCAGTTACCGTAGATTTTAGAATTGGAATGTGACGTACAATTTAGTTAACACGTTTTAACGCGACCCGCGACGTGCAGCGTAATTTTTCAACCAGCAAAATTTGCACTACACTGCGCCCACAGAAAAGCAACCTTAGATTATCGCTTTTCTGAATAATCTATATCATCACGCCAGATCCCTTACGGGGTAGGCAGAGAGTACAGAGTTCCAACAGACTCTTTCCTTACATACCTCTCTGGCTTCCTCTACTCTCATAGTTCGTCTCATACACGCTCGCCGGTTACGGAGACTCCTGACTTGTCCTTCAGATAAGACCCGGTCTATTTCGTCATGGTAAGATAGTCTAAGTCTTCCCCGGTACCTACATCCTTCCACTTTCGCATTGTATATCAGTGTAATAATCAATAATGATATGTTAACTAATTATAAGGATAAATCAAGATTGATATGTTGACAAATTTATTTGAGTACTGGCAAAAAATCATTAAGATAGAGTACTACACCGAGTAGCCTAAGTAATTGGTGTGGTTACGTAATTTATTGATCTGCTTGAAATGGTGTTGCGAAATAAAAACTGATCAATATTGAAATGACTCAATTGGTTCTTATGACGTAATTCAATTGTCTAGTGGCCCGCGGCCAAAATCGGAACTAACGCCTGAAGTAACAGATTCCATGATTTGATAGTAATGGCACTCGCAAAGTTGGCGTTTGCTATGAAATTTACTCAAGTTCTTTTATTCATTAATAACCGTGCGGGTACACCTGTTTAAATATTTCGCTGGAAGTAGGAAAATTTAACTAAATTATAACCCTAATTTCACACCAATTCCTGTTCCACCCTGTCAATGTCATCCACGAGCCAAAATAACCTTTTCGCACTTTCGGTCCAAAGCTATGTACACAAGCCGTGTCAAAAAATCTAGATAATCGAAATGCGTGTTGTAGTATGCAATTTTACAATCAAATTCTTAGTTTAAAATTGACGTATAATATAAAATATATTCTGGTTGCATCATCACAAGCCGTGAGACGTCTTCAGCAGGCTCGGATCGCTTTTGTGTAGGTTGTCATTTTTTTGGTCAGCATAATGTCAGTCCTAGTTAACATGGCCTCAAAATTATTTTTGTGGTAAAGTCGAGAGAAAGAGAGATGTGACGGTAGAGTCTTTGTTACTGTTCTGACGATACAAAAATACTATAATGGTTTATATTAATAAAACATATTCTTCTTCCTTTAGTGTCAATGGTTCACATTTGTCCCGCTTAGTAAGTGGGTAGCACAATCGCGCCGTCTGTGGCTGCACTTAGCTTTTCCCGTCTACGGGTGGTGGGGCATAAGGGGCTGAGCAGCAAGTGCGACATAGTGTGAGGTCGCACCACAATCACAGTCTGTTGTATTAAGATCTCTGAATCCTATGTGCACAGTGTGTGTGTGTGTGTGAGTGATGTACGCTGTTGGCCGCGAGGCCTTTACAGCTCCACCGGACTTAAAGGCGAGCGTGCAACCACTACGCTCTAGCCAGCCAGAAGGGCAAAGGGCGACATACTATAGGGCGCCTTGTAGAGGCGCCCTCGGTTGGGACAGTCGCTGTAGGGGGACGGGTGCACTACTAAGTGCACCGGTCAACCGCCGGCTATGGGAGGGGATCTACGACTACGTCGTCGTCGTCGCCCGTATTCTGAGCGGAAAGAAGGGATGACAAAGCATCGGGGTTCGGTGAGAACATGTCGCGGCCGGCGGTGGCGGCAGGGGTCGGGGGGAAGATCGTAGTCGGCGGCGGCTACGATTAACGGATTCGCATGGGTAGATGCGTTCGCGAAGTGTCGTGTTGTCGCCTTTTTAATATAGGCGCGAATAGGTTCGAGACCTAAATCGGAGTGGAGATCGACATTCCGTACGAACCAGGGGGCTCCTACGGCTTTACGGAGGAAGCGGTTTTGAACCACTTGGAGTTTATCGATGTGAGAGGGGGCCGAATGCCCGAACACAACACACGCATAAGTCATGATGGGTCAAACGCAAGTTTTGTAAAGCGTCACCTTATTTCTAAGGGACATTTTATTCCGCTTGCAGATTAACGAATGGAGACGACCGAGCACAAAGGATGCTCGGTGACGGACCCGCTTGATATGCGGGCCGAAGGACATGGTACTGTTTAGCCCATGTGCACAGATTTAAGCCCCTATTATAGAACGTAAATCAGTCGTAAATCTAGTTTTAAAAACTGATTTTTCGAGTGCGGAGCCGATTTAAAGATTTCTACACCGGCCAAATATGTTCTGATTCTGGTCTAATAATAATAATAAATAATAAAAAATGTTTATTTTGTACCGCACAAGTATTTTCATGAAAGCTTATGACTATATAGTGTACGCAACAAGATAACATGACATAAGGTAATAATTTCAGATAAAAATAGGACGTGCATTACAAAAAGGGTCCTAACTCAGCAAGTTTGTTGACTGAGGACGGCCAGCGCTGATCTTCCGTTAGCACCTTAAGTCATCTATACAAGGAATTTTTAATGTAGGGAATTTTGGCTTTAAATGGTTTAAACCGCTTCGGCCTCCAACATGGGACCATTACCACCGCGAACCAAGGTCGCTTGTAGCGCTAAACCATAGTTTTTGTTCAATGCACATCCTCTTTATTATTTGCTTTCGGATAGCCGTGTAACAATGTACAGAAATAATAATCATGCATGAATATTCATGTGTGTATCTACCTACTGATGTTTTTACAACGGCGCCTACGTAATTCTAGAGGATATTTTTTTGTTATTTTGACTGTGAACTGAAAACATGTATTCGTGACTCTGAGATCTGCTATGGAATGACATGATGCGGGATGGTACAAAAAAATTTTGGATCAATCGATTTTTTTATTTTATGTATATAGATGTTACTGATTTGGAAATATCAGAACAGCATTGCTTTTATAGCCGCCTATCAAATTCAACAATCTAAGTGACATCAGGCTTTTTAGGAGAAACATCGATAGCGACAATACAGTTATTCCAATAGACTGAAATAGCTCCCTACTCCAACAATAACAAATTATTAATAACTAGATGACCCGGTGCACTTCGTACCACCTGTAGTATTTTTCATGTAAGATAGGTACTGTGATAGTTGTAACTGTCAAAGAAAACTATACTTTATTCAATGGCAATAAGAGGCATGACCCGTTTCTATAATTATGGTTTTATGCCTTAATACCATTACTTACTTACGTCAACCACTATTGTCCCATTGTTGGGCAAGGCCTCCCTCCAGTGAGTCCATTCGGCTCTGTTTTCGGCTTTTAAATGCCAGTCTTCCAGGAATGAGTTCAGCTCGTCCCGCCATCTTTGTCTGGGCTTGCCGCGATGTCGTTTATAGTTTTGTGGGACCCAGTTGGTAATTATTATTGCCCAAGCTGTATTAGATATGCGGCAGATGTGGCCAGCCCAGTTCCATTTTAACGTGGCGGCTTTATGACCCACATCAGACATTTTTATCATGGAGCGCAGGGCACTGTTCCTAATATGGTCTGTTAGTTTAATGCCTAAAATGCTACGCTCCATGTTACGCTGGCAAACCACGACTGTGGACTTCTAAAGTTTTATCAGAGACCAAGTCTGTGCACCATATGTGAGGATAGGGAGCAGAGGATATATACATGCACCATGAGTTTTCGCTTTAAATAAAATGGAAGCTTTCCCTTCATTAGGTCTTTCATTGTCCAATAGCTCTTCCAGGCGTTTTTGACACGACGTCTGATTTATTTGTCTTGTCGTGCCTGGATAGAGACTATTTGGCCCAAATATACTCATAATAATATACTCATGGACATATTCAATCCCCACACCGTCCACTTGGATCTTGTGTCGGTTCTTGTTCGTCATGAGCTTGGTCTTTGACATATTTATTTGAAGTCCGATCTCGCGGCTGGCTGCGTTCAAATCCTCTAGCATGCTTTGTAGATCCTTAGGTGAAGAGGAGAAGAGGAGTATATCGTCAGCGAATCGGAAGTTTATAAGTCTCTTCTTCCCGACCGCAATCCCCTTTTCTTCCCAGCCGGCCACGACCTTAACAAATACTTCTTCAAGTGCTGATATGAAGAGTTTTGGGGAGAGAGGATCGCCTGTTTGACTTCTTTTTTTATAAGGTATGATGGTCCTATTGTTTGTATTTTGACAGAAGCGGTACTATTGCTGTATATGGTCTGGAGAAGTTGGATGTAGGTATAATCGATTTGGTGTGATTGCAGAGCCTTGAGCAAAGAGGTATGATAGATACTATCAAAAGCCTTCGAATAGTCCACGAAAGCTAGATACAGCGGAATATTGTACTCTTGGTTATTTTCAATAATCATGTTGAGAGAGTTGAGTGAATACCATTGAATTAAATATTAATTTCGTTTGGCACTTAAAACTGTCGCTACCCATCTTATGTGAAAAATATTACAAAATTGATTCTATTGGAACTCTTCATAGGAACGCCATCTATTAAAAGTAATCCGAAGTGGCAATACCCATACAAAACTCCCAATTTGGTTTTTTTTTTCGGCTGTTCCTTTGGGATTTTCCGAATGTTCCTTATTTCTAAACCACTTCAACATTAAGGCGAACAAAAAAATTATATTCACAACTGAAAGACTAACGCACGGCAACTGATTTTTATATATAAAATACCTATACAAAACCCTGATTGCGTTTTAGTAATTGTATAGTGGTATAGTATACATCTATATTCCGAATTAGCAATTTACAAGTTAATCATAATTATAAAGAAAATTCTTATTTAATATATATCTGTACATTGGCATTGGTTGTACTTTCTAGAATCTCCAATTGAAGCAAGGAAAATGCATATACGAGTAGTTTAATACTACGAGTGCGTTGTAACCACCAGCATTCACAGAACTGCAATATGTGGATGCCATGAGCGCGGGTGGCATCCAGTCACGTTTTCTGGATGCGACTGACGTCACCTATTGTGCGGCGGTGGATGCCTAACCTTTATAGTGCGGGAGACGCGGGGACACAACGGAGCCCAGTTTCTTAGAGGAATGTCTGGCTTTTGTATTACAAAAAATAATTGTACGCAGACAGTAAAGAAATGATCATAGGAAAGGTTTTTCTAACCCAATAGTAGTTATAACAACCCAATAATATGTCAAGCATTTTATCTATGCTAATAGAGGACAAATTTGTATTTTTGTATGTTTCTTCTTCTTCTTCAGCCGAAAGACGTCCACTGCAGGACAAAGGCCTCCCCTAAAGACCGCCACAACGACCGGCTTTTTGCTGGACGCATCCAACTTCTAACCGCGACCTTCACCAGGTCATCGGTGCATCTTGTAGGGGGCCTTCCCACTCCACGTCTTCCGGTACGTGGTCACTATTCGAGAACCTTTCTGCCCCAACGGCCGACAGTTCTACGAGCGATGTGCCCCGCCCACATGCCCTTTTGTATGTTTGTAACGAATAAACTCAAAAACTAGTGGACCAATTTCAAAAATTCTCTCACCATTAGTAAGCTACCTTATCCAGAAGTAACATAGGCTACATAACATACACCATGGCGCTGTTGTCGACCGGATACCAAGTCGCGGTAAACTGGTAGTTTAGTATAAAATCGTTAGTAGCACTGAGGGACCGTGGTATTATGATCACGAAGATTTAGCAGTGTTCAAGTCATTTAGCCAGAGGTGGGTGACTGATTGTGCCATTTCCATTTTTTAGAGCGTCTCTGCATTTTAGAAGGCACACTAGGCCGTTGGTCCAAGTTGGTCTGTGTGGTGGTAGTTGAGCAGAGTTGGAAGCCTTGTCAACGGCTTGATTAGTTCCTATCACAGTTGGACACAAAGCTGCGTCCAACAATCTGTTGTTATTATTATTGTCTGACCTGTTTTTATTATTGTCTTTCTGCTCGACTTGTAAGAGAAAGTCTTTGGCCTAATGGTGGAACAACATAGTTTTATCCAAATGGATGGAGGAAGTCGTTGGCTGCAGGTGGAATCGGACCGGTTGCGCTGGAGAGAGATTGGGCAGGCCTCTTTTTAGCATTGGACAAGTATAGGCTGAGATGATGATGATAGTCTTATCATATGAAAATCGATGAAAAATTTATTATGTCCTCATTTCTAAAAGCCGGGATCACGCCATTGCTATTACTAACAACTAGACAAGTCTATTTATACAATAAATTACCCGCATCTAATATATATTTCAAAAGAACCCAGACTAGCGTCTAACCTAATATACCTGGAATCTTAGCTTCCCCTTCTTAGAAAACTCATCAACCTAATTTCCCGGCAGGTAAGTGCCTGCACTAATAACCGATACTAATTATATATTTCCAACGAATATTGCCTAAAGTAATGAATGATGTCGTCTAGACTCTTCATTAGGTGTAGTGCCACTATAAGTACGGCATGGGTGACAAGCGTTCGGCGAGGTGTCGAGCGGGGCGGGCAAGTGGCTGAGGGCGCGTTCACGGTGTGGCCTGAGTGCGCGCTCAGTTTTCGAGGGTTACGTTTTCATCATGGCATCTGCATCGTACGATATTATTGATATGCATTTAGAAGAACCCTTGTTGCTTCTGCATTGCATTTATGACAATGAGATGAGGTCGAAACTACATTTTCAACACATTTTCACACCCTCACGCCTGTATTCCCCGAGCGGGGGTGGCAGAGGTGTACTCTGTACACCTATTTTTCGCCAACGATGTGAGGTCCCATGTAATAAGGGGCGAACCTATTGCCATATACCGGGCACAATTCTAGACTTCGGACTGATATTGGGAGTTTTCCGATAGAAAAACTACATTTGTCCGACCTAGGATTTGAATCCAGAATCTCATGATCGCAAAGCACATTATTCGCCATTAGACCAACGAGGCAGTAACACTGCACTTTTAATTACAAGAATTGGCCTTCTGAAAAGAGAAGTGAATATACGTTGTTTATCTCTGTCTCCTTTTTACGGCAACATAAGTTTAAAATACTTCGATGACAGTCAAATCGAAACCCTACTTACGAATTGGCATATTTTTTTAACTTACTAATCTACCACCTAATGGTAATGCGGCCTCCACTGAGAAGATCCGGTGAGAAACTCAGCGGGCTTATCTTTTTTGTCTAATTCTCCATTCATTTCTTTTTCATAACTTTCTGTAGTAAAAGATACATTTTTATACTATACAAAAGTACGCGATCCAGCTCCAGTGTGTGATACCTTACGACTGAAAGACTAATAATAATATCTTTACACTATGATAAGCTTCTGGATGGAGCAGTCTCCACAAACAGCAGCCGTTCACAAGTATGACAATTTGTAAACGGCTAACTTAACGATAGGCTTACTATACTGAATAGTAATTGATTCTCGTTTATGCTCCTGTTTCACCTGCGTTGACGTTAGTGTTAAACGCCTGCGTCAAATGCGTGCTAAAAATAATAGTTGCCTCAGCTCAATTAAGGCATTAAAGATTGGATACATCTTGGTAATTGCCCTTTAATAAGGGGTATTATAGTAAGCTTATTTTTTTATTTATACGTGTACTTACATTAAATCATAATGGAAATGAACAAAACAAAACAAGTTAAATTCTCATTATTGAATGCGCACTGAGCACCTATGTGCTACACCCATGCCACGTGTTCGCCACTTGCATTAGTTCCATCACTATTATTAATAACCAGCCATTATACTCAAATGGACTCAATTACAACGTATTATAGTATATAACTCATTAATATATGAGGGAAAGGAAATGAAGGGTATTTTAGTGTTTTGCGGTTACCACATGCTTCCAGGCTGTTTTTGAGCAAAGGGCTCACAACAGACAGCGTGTCGGTTGATTGCAAATAGGGTAATGTTGCTTAGGCTAACCGTCCACAAAACAGTAATTTTATGGCAACTAAAATTACTATAATACTAAGACTAAATACTAGATTTGTTTTTAAATCGGACCCCCATTAGGATTAATTGTTGTGTCGTGGGTGCGTTTACAAACATGGAATTCACATACACAAACATCCAGTCCAAAACAAATCGACGTGTCCAACAAACAAAGTCCTATAATCCAGGGCACCATGTCTGCTAATGCAATTTTAGTAAAGTTGTCGTTCATTGACTCCATAATCGTTGGTTTTGACAGTTTTGGTAACCTATTAATTCAATTGTGTCCTTAGGGTTCTCCATAGGCGTACTACTTGAAACATTTTACGGTATTTGTTAATAAGACCATAAATAATTTAGTTGTGTACCGACTTTAGGCATAATTGTAATTACGAATCGTCGTACTAATCACGTAAACATAGGAGACTTGGGGCCCAGTATTTATATTTGGCATAAATAACCTTATCGACGGACATGAACGTTGCAAATGCCATTAATTATTGTTTTATGGAACCGTCAAAATATTTGTGGGTCACACAAAGATTTGTCCCGTGCGGGAATCGAAACCGAGACTGCCCCATCCAGTGGGCGGAGCGGCATAAGCTTTAACCATTGGACCACGCCGTCCGTCGAGTTGTGTATTATAAAGGTATAATTATATTACTTTTGACTTGAGAAAAAGTCATCGTGGAACATCTTACAGTGGCTTAAGAGACCAGAAACGAATAGGCAGATCTATGGCACGGTGGGTAGATGACATATCAAGAGTTGGTGGAAGAACTTGGGGCAGATTGGCACAGGACCGCAAAGATTGGCAAGTAAGGGAGGACGCTAACGCCCTGCAGTGAGTTATAGAAAGCTGATGATGATGATACGAAAAAAAGAAACTTTATACGGCACCGCACAAGATAGCCATAATATAATGAGACCCCACATATAATAAAAGAAGATTGGGCATACCAGTCGCTCGATGGGTTGACAATATACAAGGTGTAACATAAACATAATTAACGCAAGAGCTGAAAGTAGTTTGTTCTTAATTGGTACTCGTAACTCAATCGATTCCAAAAATTTTTAATGTTTCCTACATTTTTTTTTAATTTTCGAAATTACTCCTTCAGTGCACTATAATTAAAACTAAATTTATTCTTGATTCAAGCAATACGGAGATTACAAATACATTTCTAAAAATTATTTCTCAATACGCACACACACGTACAAGTTACGTAGTAAATTGGGGTATAAAAGCGCTATAAAGGGATAAAAAACATTATCTATCTATCTATAACCTCACGCCAGATCCCTTGCGGGGTAGGCAGAGAGTACAGAGTTCCAACAGGTTCTTTCCTTACATACCTCTCTGGCTTCCTCGATTCTCATAGTTCGTCTCATACACGCTCGCCGGTTACGGAGACTCTTGACTTTTCTATCAGACAAGACTCGGTTTATTTGGTCGTGGTAAAAAACATTAATTTAGAAAATTTGAGTTTTGTATGGATATTCTGAAACAATTATCTAATTGGGGTGCCTGCGGTCTTGCGTTATTTACGATACACCTTGTATAGAGTTCGAGTAAGAATTTAACGTAAATTGAGACAGGATTGGCATAAACGGGAGAAAGTGGGCCCTGCAGTGTGTTATGGAATGCATTCCAAGGATAGACGCAGTTTATATCTTCGCAAAGTAAAATTTTACTCATACCTTCAACAGGTAGGTAGATAAAGATTAAAGCCAGGATTGTGTTTTGATACGGAGTCTTCAATGAGCGGGTCTTGCGCGCACTTGACCGGTTTTTACATATATGAGATTTTTATTGTACTAAAATAAATAATGCCAAAAGACAAAAATACAATGAAAATAAAGCATTGTCCACCTTTCTCTTAACGTGGCGAAACGGGTCGAAGCACAAAAGGGCATGTTCAAGCTGCTATCTTGGAAGGGTCGGCAAGAATCGAGTTCTGATTGAAATTGGTGAGTTCGTTGACCGTGTCCCAGTATTGTGGGACGGTAGGGGCAAAATAAGGCGTATGTGTGCTGTTCAATCTTTTCCATTACTGTAACCCTATTAACAGATAACGATCGAACTAAGTGGGGTGACAGTAATATACATAGAAACATACACCCGCAATTCGAAAACGATGTCTGTTCACAGTGTAATTAGCTATTGCCATACTTGATTGGTAAGTATCGGTTATTGTTTTCCCTATCCTGCCGAGAAATCAATCTTAAATACATCACTTCATCGATATATAGACCGAAGGTCACAAACGACTCCTATCAGCCGCTACCGCCGTCCGCGGCATATTCTCACCGACCCTTCCGATGCCCTTACTTTTTCACCGACCCTCCCGATGCCCTTATTTTCTCACCGACCCTCCCGATGTCCTTACTTTCTAACCGTCCCTCCCGATGCCCTTACTTTCTCGCCGACCCTCCCGATGCCATTACTTTCTTTCTTCGGATACAGATACCGCACAAAGGATCAGACCGACCTCGCCAGCGAGGTCGAAGAATCCCTTGCACGCCGGCCGGTGCAGAGCACCATTGCGACTGCCCAAGCCGAAGCCGCTTCTAGCTAGTTGCCCCCTTGCCCTTCTGCCTCGAGCGTAGTGGTTGCACGCTCGCCCTCTTATCCGGTGTAGTGGTTAAGGCCCCGCGGCCAACAGCGTAGGTCATTCCCACACAAACAAACAAAGACTCTCTACTAAATAGTTCACTAATTATATTTCTATACTCACCCACTCTTGCATTATCTACATAGTTACTTAACTGCATAAGTTTAGACTATAATGTGCCGTATAAAAACTACTACGTCAACTTCAGAAATACAAAGCTCTAAAGACAGGATGTAATTTATCAAACATAAAAGTGAACTAAACTTAAATAAGCTGTAAACAAGTACCTAATTAAGTGTTTGGGTCGGTTAACATGGGCTGGCTTGAAGAGCATGGGAGAGCGCTTGTCTTTTCAAATAGCCCTCAGGTCAGAGCCAGCCATCTGCTTTAAAGAGCACCCGAACAGGGGTTACCGATGGCTGCTTTAAGTATTTCACGCTGAGCGCATTGGGACGGCCGTCAAGCATACTAAATTTTTTATGTCCCAAAACTCTATTTTAAATACGAAAAATTTACTATGCTTTCCGATCCGCGGTCTATTTGAACTAACTCTAAAGGTGAAAGGCCAAGAAACTGAACTTTTCACCTCTGGCCTCTGGAGCTGGAGTCACATTGGAAACAATATACTTTTATTAAATTCATCCGAGACATAACAAACTTTGCAAGATAATATCGACAAATTTTTATGGACTCGTAAGAAATATATCTAAAACTAGTTTGGGAAATATTATGCCAGGTTTTAGAGCATTTAAATCTATATAATGAAAAATCATTCATTCTATATTCCTCGAATGGGGGTGGTAGAGGTGTGTACTGTGTACACTCGTATTTCACCTAAGATGTTAGGTCAAGTAATTTCATACCGGGTACATTTCCGGACTGCTACTGATTTTTGATAGAATAACCGCAACGACGATTTGTCTGACCCAAGACTCTAACCCAGAACATCGATTGCCAGCCGCATCATGACTTAAAATTACACACTATTAAATTTTAAAAAAGGAACTTTGACATAACTACGGCTTATACTACTGTCGACGTATTTACGTGTCTATTGAGTGTGTTCGCAAAGGTTTAAATGTATTATTTGTACTTAAAATATTTTAACCGACTTCTAAAAAGGAGGAGGTTCTCAATTGGACTGTATGTTTTTTTTGTATGTATGTTACGCGATCATTCCACCAATTTTGAATCGATTTTGATGTTTCTTTTTGCATTGGGTTCAGTATAGCTCCAAGGTGGTCCCATTTTAATTTTATAGGTATTAGACCTTGGACTTGGAAGATACACAAGGGAACTCCTTAACGACAAACAATACGAATGCGTAGACTGAGATATTATGGGTATTACGTCAATCCTATAGGTACCCTGCCATAGAACTAATCAGAATATTAACACACTTCAAAAAAGGAGGAGATCGACAATTCGTCTGTTTTTTATAACGTCTTTTTTATTTTTGCATTGGGTTTAGTATACTTTCGGGTAGTCCCATTTTAATGAAATCGGTATTGAACTTTGGGCTTTGAAGATACATCATGGAAAGTTGGATAATTAAATAACAAATTTTTAAAAAAAAAAAACCGACTTCAATAAGCAAATAATAAACATTTGAAATCGGTACCGGTTAGTGCAGTCGGTTACTCGGCACCGACTTCAAATATTTATTTTGTGCTTTTTGAAGTCGGTTTTTTTTAAGATTTTTATAATTATAAATTATTAAGCAAGTATTGGTATATTTATTTAAGGAACCGCACTATCGCATTGGGTTTCTGACCTGTAATGATGGATGTGTAAAGACAGAAATAAATAAATAAAAATTATTCTAAGAAGATCTTCTGATACTTCTGACCACGAAACCTGTGTGAATTGTGGCTTTCTAATAGTGAAGGACATAAGAATCCTTCAAGTCTGAGAAAACCAAATTTTTGAAAGATATGATGGCAGGTTCGGCGCCTGTGATATACGAGTAAGTACGCAAAAATCACCTCGGAGGAATGCGAGCATACTGTAATAACCTCTGTTTACCATTACGTAGAAAACGAGTGTAAGTTTAAATAACTATTTACTCACTAGTCTAATAATTGCTCGAATAATACTGGAACTATGTTTCTTAACGCTGATATAGCCCACGGATTGTCAATAATTCTTGTATTTAAATACTGCTGTCGTGCGGAGAGCAATAAATACGGACAGTGCGCAGGAATTCCGAGCTAGATTCGCTCAGGGCCCGTATTCGCTATGACCAATTACTTACACACGTAACGCGACGCGTTACAATAACATCGTGAAAGAGGAGGGAGCATAAAGCAAAATTGCATGCGTTCGTTTGTTTTTCATAATAATTAACATTTTACGCGGTTTCGCACTCGGGCGTCAACAGCGCCACCTACCGGAGCCAACTACATGTAAGAACCATCCAGGTGACATAAGTATCAAAAAACCATCAAAATCGATCAGCCGTTTAGGAGGAGACATGCAGTCTTCGAGGACACTCACTATATTTATCTATATCGCCACGTCATATCCCTTGCGGGGTAGGCAGAGAGTTCTGTTCCAACAGGTTCTATCCTTACCTACACTAGAATTTTATGTATAAATCGAGTCTAAATTTAAAAATAGTATGATTAACCTACATCATATTTTCAAGGGTTTTTTATTGATCAAAAACATGAAATACGAGCCAACGTTAGAAAAAAAATCCCGAAATAACATCAAATTTTCATAATTTTCTTGTTTTACTAATATTATAAAGTGGATAGATTTTATTTACTATCAATGAACTCTGTAATTACTGAACCGATTTTAATTATTCTTTCACCATTAGAAAACTAAATACAATAATGTATATACAATATTGTATTACTGTTATAATAAGATAATGACGACGCGACGCGCGACGACGCGCATGACGCTAATACAATGCTTGTGATAAGAACAAATATTGATAATAAATATTATCCTACTTACATTATAAATGTGAAAGTTTGTATGGTTAGATGTTTGTCACTCAATCACGCAAAAACGGCTTCACGGATTTGGATGTAAGTTAGTAATTACACACGAAGTTTATTACCTGGATTAACAACTTTTTATTCCGTAAAAATGTTGGGTCCCTGTCTAAAGTCAACGCGGACGAAGTCGCGGGCAGAAACTAGTTACTACATAATCAAGAGCGGCCTTTTGGGGATTTTATGTAAGTTAGTGTAATTGTAAAGTAATTTTAGTTTGAATCCGATAAAACGCGTTTGGCTAGGACTATGCGGGCGCGACTCTATGTAAAATTTTGCTGCCTTTATGCGCGCCCTTTCTGGTACTCCACTGACTCACAGAATATCGTTACATGATCATTTCAGGTAATTACCGTAACGCGGCACAGTTGCTCATAGCGAATAAGGGCCTAGGCTTCGATTAGGAATCGTCAAGAGGTCTTGCGCAACGCGCTAAGACTATAACCGTTGCTTAATACAGGATTTTGGAGACTGGATATATTATAAGACTAGTTTGTACTTGTTCCGTGTAAATACATTTTGAAATCTATTCTATGGCAAAATTTTAGTAGGAGCGCGTTTTCACATTAAGGGGCTACCTAGGCTGGGGGGGAGAGGGGTTAATGCTTTATGCACTTCAATTAGTATATCGATTGTATTTTATTATAATCTGGTAGAATGAGTACACGATTAAACGAAATTTTCTCCATAGAAATATCTAAAGTCATTTCTATTGCTTTACATTTTCTAAACGAGAAACGCTTAAGAACTAGTCAATAGAATTTACTTAATGACATAGATAGATGAAACGTTATTCTTCCACCAGAGATACAAAAAGGAAATAAAAAGAAGCAACATTATAAATTAAAAGCATAGTGTATCGTTTATCATTAATAGGGTGCGGCGTTATCATTATTAGTTATCTGTTCCATTTTTATGCGTGTGTGAATGATCTATGCTTTTGGCCGCGGGGTCTTTACAGCTTCACCGGACAAGAGGGCGAGAATGCAACTACTACGCTCGAGCCAGAAAGGCAAGGGGACAACTAGCTCAAGGAAGAACTCAAGGTGGAACGGCCTCGGCTTGGGCTTTCGCTATGGGGCAGGGCATATATTAGGTGTCTCGCCTCTCCACCGGCCGGCGGGCAAGAGATTCTTTGACCTCGCCGGCGAAGTCGGTGTCTGATCCTGTGCGGTATCTGTATCCGAAAAAAAGGATGTAAGGACATCGGGAGATCGGTGAGAACATGCCGCGGACAGCGGTAGCGGCTGATAGGAGGGGAGTTAGGTTCGTAGTCAGTGGTGGCTATGATTAACGGATTCCTATGATTGGACGCATTCGTGAAAGATTGGGTTGTCGCCTTTTTAATAAAGGCCCGAATAGGTTCGAGACCGAGATCGGAATGGAGATCGACGTTCCGTATGAACCACGGGGCTCCGACGGCTTTGCGGAGGAAACAGGATTGAACCCTTTGGAGTCTATATAAACCTTTCCCAACATAGAGAATAATTGTAGCGAAATTCTTGTAAAGCAATTTTTTTATTTATTAGTGTAGTTTTTTTTAGAAAATTGTAATATTTGTTTTTGCACATACGGCCCCTATTTTCGAGCACGCGCTCAATATATCCGTTCCTTATTATTCATTTGTAAAGTAATTGCATCACTACTCTCCCGGTCGATAAGTGGTCGATCGCGGTAGCCTCTTAAACTATCTTGTAACTTGTTGTGTAAGAAGGTATGTTATCACTTCTTTAAATAAATACAATATGCAGACTGTAAACTTACATTTACGTGTTCGTCAATCCTTTTTTCGTTTTCTCTTCTTTATTTTAATTGCAAGTTACCCTTGAAGGATTAGTACTTTGCTCACCTATTACTGAAATATTTCTACAAGTGAAGACTTCTTCACTTTCTTGTTCTCTCAGTCTTCTATACCGGTGTTAATATGATTTTGTTAGCTGTAAGTCTTCCATATTTTTTTTAAAGAACGTAGTGCCATACTAGGAATAAATGTCTACTTCCCTGCACACTGCCGTGAAAGTAAGGTGCTTGTAATAAATAAAATATTGTCACGCGGGCGAAGCTCTGAGACAAAAATGTCTTATATTATTATTTGTAATTTCATTAGGCACAACGACGAGTTTAGAGGTGCTATGAAGGACTCGTGCAAAGCTTATCCTCTGGATTTATATTTTTTCTACTGTATAATTATTATAAAACAAAAACGGCTAGTAAATAGTGAGAAATATTTTCTCAGCAGTGGGACGAAATAGGTTTAAAATAGTACTGCTTTGAGCGCTTTCTACGCAAGAATACCTGTAGATAAAATACGCGCGCGAAAATCGTCTAAAGACTCTCTGCAGTCCTGTATCTTCTTGAACAGTGCCCAGTGGCCTTCTTTGCTACCTCTAAACAGAACGCAACACGAAACAGAACCCAAGTGACAATCAAAATGCGAACATTTTACGTGTTGCAACACTACTTAATCGGCTTGTTACATCACGCAGGAGGCACGGCCGGCGGTCCGTCAATCAACAATACGATCAGGGGTTTAATCCTACTGACAAACATTCAAATCCGAACCACAACCGTTGTCGAACTAAGGCGTTTAGCTGTCGTCGCATTCCACTAAATGCACAATGTCACACGTCGATGAATTTGTATTAAATATCCTATTATACATTCTCGACTAGGTAAATAGCCACTTAATTTCAGTGCAGTATATAATCATTTTGTGGTATGTCGTACAACAGCATTTATTATTCATTGTACATAGTTCTTACGGAATAGTAGCAATATGGTCAAAAAAGTCCTTTTAGAATTGGCTATTTTATCATACATTTATCAGTCTTTATTTTTATTTATTTGATACCGATATTTTTATAACATGGAAGTATAATATGGAAAAACACTTCCATTCTTTGTCGATTCACGAATTAAAATATTATATTCCTCGACATTCCCAATTTGATGACACTTCAAATCTTTCTACAGAGCGTGCCAAAAAATAGTAATATATTTTCTCGAAAAACATTACGTAAGGAACGTAACTCAGGCAATCGGGTAAAATTAATAGTACAGCTTTTTGTATAACGAAAGTATAAAGATTTATATCAAACCGTTAACGTTGTAAGTTAGCAGGATTGGCCCCCAGGAATCCGTCCGGCTGAATAATCCGGAGTGTTTACCCTACTCGGATTCTGGTCCGGACAAGCAATTCTGCCACTGTGTGGATTGTTACGTAATTGATTGTCTTGTGTAGCTAGGCTATGTACACGAAGGCCATAACCGTGATAGTTAAACTCTAAGCTAATTAAGAATATCTTGTATTTTGAGTGTTTAGATTTACAAAAATATTTACACCTGAAATAAGAACAATTTTTTGGGTTTTATGGAGGTTTATTCTGGATTTTTAAGTAATAATAAACCGCGATAAAATGCAAAGAATAATCATATTTAATCTTGTATGATGTTGATATTGATGTCCTTTATTATTGATAGTGTGTGTGTGAATGATGTACGCTGTTGGCCGCGAGGCCTTTACAGCTTCACCGGACTTAAAGGCGAGCGTGCAACCACTACGCTCTAGCCAGCAAGGGGCGACATACTCGAAGGCGCCTCGAAGAGGCGCCCTCGCTTGGGACAGTCGCTGTAAGGGGACGAGTGCACTACTAAGTGCACCGGTCAACCGCCGGCTATGGGAGGGGATCTACTACTACGTCGTCGTCGTCGCCCGTATTCTGAGCGGAAAGAAGGGATGACAAAGCATCGGGGGGGTCGGTGAGAACATGTCGCGGCCGGCGGTGGCGGCCGGGGTCGGGGGGGAGATCGTAGTCGGCGGTGGCTACGATTAACGAATTCGCATGGGTAGATGCGTTCGCGAAGTGACGTGTTGACGCCTTTTTAATAAAGGCGCGAATAGGTTCGAGACCTAGATCGGAGTGAATTATTGATAGTGTGAACTACTCTTTTTTGTAGATATGCCATTTAATACGCAACGTGTAATATACATAAATAACGTAAGTTCTCAGACACCGTAATTAGTTCCAGTATCAGTCAAGACTAATACTGGAAATGTTTCTACTAAAAATCACATTTTTGTCCTACCTAGGATTTGAACACGTCCTCGTGTTCGCTACGGGGAGTATTCGCCACTAGACAACGAGGCAGTCATCAGTTGTATTGAACTATTTATTTTTTAAGAACATATTGTATAATACAATGTGTGTAGATACACTGACTTCATCGTTGGTATAGTGGTGCATGGTAGTGAGATCTTGAATTAGACTAAATCGAACATATTTGCAATCGAAAATTTCACAGTTTGAAAATTGAAATTGTGTCCGGTATAATGTCAATAGGCTCGCGCGGCAGTGAGCAGGGAATTGATTGGTCATGGACATAGAGGTGCTCACGTGCGCTAAGAGAAAGGGATTGAATCCTGGAATTAAAAAAGACTAGTGGACGCCCGAAATTCGACCTACTCTTTCATCGTTTGCTGGTTATGTTTGACATTCAGTAAGACTATAGGCAATAATATTAAAGACAAACAATATTAGTCTATTTTCAATTTGAAGTGTATTGTGTCAAATACATGGTAGTGTGTGTAATGGTTGTTTTATTGATTTGTGTATTTTTTAATCATAATTTTAAAAAATATTAGCATTCTGCACTCCTTTTCTATATAAACTATAAGTGTGGGAAATTTCATACTCCTCCGTCCGTGCAATTTTCGTAAAAAGGGGTACAAAGTTTTTGCTTCACGTATTAATATAAAGATGATATCAAGACAACTGTAGTATTTTTAACTAATTCATAATATATACCAACATGCCAGATCCCTTGCGCGGTAGGCAGAGAGTACAATATACAGGTTGTGGTTTCGTATTCTCGCGAAATTCATGGAATACGCAGTGGATGAAGTACTTTATCATTCAACACTACCTAAAGTCTGCTATGATTGTTACAAATACTCTTTCTAAGGCTGAGGTGAACTAAGGGTGAGTTAAATAAATAAATAAATTTATCTTA
Organism: Phalera bucephala; assembly: GCA_905147815.2. Taxonomy (NCBI): domain Eukaryota; kingdom Metazoa; phylum Arthropoda; class Insecta; order Lepidoptera; family Notodontidae; genus Phalera; species Phalera bucephala. The sequence continues at coordinate 23,389,812 of LR990609.1, read as the reverse complement.
CCACTTACCACACCATAATGGTAGTAGCAGATAGTACCTTTTTTACGCTCTCCTCGCCACGACCTCGTACGTAACTCTACATACGCGGGGCAATAAGATAAGGCTTTTCTTTAAATTATTATATTTTTTTAAACAAAAACGCGTTTTATTTGAAATAATTTATTTATTAATTCAAATAATTTATTTTATATAAACACTGCGCGGTACTTCAAATAAAAAGTAAGCTGACAATTTGCATCTAAACAAACTACTAAGCTACTACCGGATCGGAACGCGGCCGCCACTGAGAAGGTACGGCGAGAATCTCAGCGGGCGTGTCTGTTTTATTTTATAGTGGAGTACAATGTTTATGTTACAATTAAATAGTTAAGATCTAGCTCCAGTGTGATGCCTTACGATCGAGATATGACTAAGGCTGTTATTTGTAAAGAGTAAGTGTCTTAAGGATTCTGGATGGACCAGTCCCCACAAGCAGCACCCGTTCACGAGTATGACTGCTGGAACAGCCATCATTCTCCTCGACCATATTGGAGGGAAGGAAGTGACCCGCACCAGACAGCCACCGCAAGCTAAGTCCGCGAGGACATAAAACTATAGTTTGTATACTTCGAAACTAGAAACGAAAATTTAACGGATGGTGAAGTAAATAAATAGGGATTTTATATTTTAGGAAATTATCAGATGAAATGAAACTAGTCTAACTAGTATGTATAGGAATATAACTTGTTAGAAAATCGATGCGAAAGTTAATATACGGTTTTTATTTCTCTTAATTTTAGTTCTGATGATGTAACGATTAGAGCGCAGCTATTGAGGGCAAATCATCGTAGAACCAAGAATCAGTTTTAATGAACGTGTGTGTGTGTGTGTGAGAGAGTGATGTACGCTGTTGGCTGCGAGGCCTTTACAGCTTCACCGGACTTATGGGCGAGCGTGCAACCACTACGCTCGAGCCAGAAGGGCAAGGGGCGACATACTCGATGGCGCCTTGTAGAGGCTCCCTCGGTTGGGACAGTCGCTGTGGGGGACGAGGTGCACTACTAAGTGCACCGGTCAACCGTCGGCTATGGGAGGGGATCTACGACTACGTCGTCGCCGCCCGTAATCTGAGCGGAAAGAATGGATGACAAAGCATCGGGGGGATCGGTGAGACCATGTCGCGGCCGGCGGTGGCGGCAGGGGTCGGCGGTTTTAATGAACACTCACAATGCCCTACAAAATATCGTAACTCGCTATCACCACGGCATCTGTCAATAAACACTTAGGTGATTTATCAACTTCAAATAAAATCGATACATAAAATTTTGCATAAGTCTACAGTGCGACAAGGATGTTTTGGCCCGTGAATGATATGATCTATCTATCTATCTATAACATCACGCTAGATCCCTTGCGGGGTAGGCAGAGAGTACAGAGTTCAAACAGGTTCTTTCCTTACATACCTCTCTCCTGGCTTCCTCACTCTCATAGTTCGTCTCATACACGCTCGCCGGTTACGGAGACTCTTGAGAATGATATGATTATATAGTAAAATTTTCCTACTTCCAGGGAAATATTTAAACAGGTGAGTGGGGCTAATTAAAGAACGAACTTGGTTAAATGTCATAGCAAACGGCAACTCTGCGACTGCCATGAAGTAACATTTCATTTGATGATAGCGTTAGTTCCGATTTTGGCCGCGGGCTAATAGATTCTTATTTAAAATAAATCATCATCATCATCAGCCTATAGCAGGCCACTGCTGGACATAGGCCTCTCCAAGTGCACGCCACTGGGTACGATCCTCGGCTACTCGCATCCAGTTTCTGCCAGCCGCCCTACGAAGGTCATCGCTCCACCTAGCCTGAGGGCGTCCTGCGTTACGTTTGCCAGTCCGTGGTCTCCACTCAAGAACTCGTTTGTCCCAGCGGTTATCGGTTCTTCGGCAAAAAGCTACCGAAACCGTGAGATCCTACTTACTACTACTTTAAAATAAATAGATATAATAATTTGTTCAGTGATTTTACTAGATAACCAATATAAATTTTTTAGTTCCGTCACGCACCGTCACGCCTATATTCCCCAGAGGGGGTGGCAGAGGTGTACTGAGTACACTCACGTTTCTCCGACGATGTTAGGTCCCTTGTAATAGGGGGCGAGCCTATTGCCATATACCGGGCACAATTCCAGACTCCGGACTCATACTGGGAATTTTTCGTTAGAAAAACTACATTTGTCCGACCTAGGACTTGAACCCAGGACCTCGTGATCACAAAGCGATGCGCTTTGCCACCAGACCAACGAGGCAGTCAGGCTTAGTTCCAATGCCAGTTATGAAGTTTTAAGAGTAAGAGTCAGCGCAATCTGCGCGTAATACAGGATTTGGAGCATTTTTAGGCGATTTCAGATTTTTTCTATTGATAGTCTATTCATATAAAGTAGTTTGTGGTAGAGCAAACGGAGATAGTATTAAAACTTTACCACAACAAACCAGTTCTCATTTTACCAATATCCATTTTAATTGAATCTCTGAGCCATTACAAGCCGAATGTAATGATCACAGCCAGCGCAAACGGGCATGAGATTCTCGGAAATTTGAAATGGCTATGCACAAAATGTAATTTTGCTTTTGAATGTACAGGAATATTCTGTTTCCTAAGGGAGTGCAGTGCATTTACGGCAGATGGACTGGCGTAACGTAACAATTTGGGCTACCCGCCCACATCTGACAATAGGTAACCGATTTTTAGTCGACAAAAAGAAAAGAAAGAATGCGTAAGGTAAATTAATGTACTAATACTTTAAATGTGAAAGTTTGTATATTTAGATGTTTGTTACTCAATCGCGCAAGAACGGCTGAACGGATTTGGATGAAATTTGGCACACATAAAACAACCTGGATTAACAGACAGGATACATACTTTTTATCCCACAAAAATGTTAGGTTCCTGTCTAAAGACAAAGCGGACGAAGTCAGCGGGCAGAAGCTAGATAATTTAAATGAGCCAGTATTCTTGTGTTACCCGTAGTGTTTAGGTGCCTTATCATGTTAGGAAGTTTTTGGCCTACTATACCACGCTGGCCAGACGGGTTGGTATAAATTCAAAGTCGCACAGCGGGCTATGGAGCGAGCTATGCTCGGCGTCTCTTTGAAGGATAAAATTCGTTACCGACATAGCTCGCAGACTCAGTAAGCTAAAGTGGCAATGGGCTGGTCACATCTGCAGAAGGACCGACGGCCGATGGAGCAAGCGTGTCCTAGAGTGGAGACCGCGACTTCGTAAGCGTAAGGTAGGACGGCCCCCAGCTAGATGGACCGACGACCTCAAAAAGGTCGCTGGGACAGACAGGATGCGGAAGGCGGAGGACCGTGTGCAATGGCGCGTGTTAGGAGAGGCCTATGTCCAGCAGTGGACTGCGATAGGCTGATTGATTGATTGATTGACGTAGTGTTTCTCATCGAATCAAAAAATTAAAAAGTATTTTTTTTTATTAACTCGAAACATGACCTTTCTGTTAAATCATACCAACTATAGGGCAAATAATGATCTCTATCTATCTATATCATTACGCCAGATGCATTCCCAATAACTTTGTGAGGTAAATACCTGCACATCTATGTATTTATTGACTAAATACATACCAGTAACAGTAGCGAAGTACTCCATAGACGTTTTCGCTTAAAAATCAGTATACCTACAATAATGTGTATGTAAATAGAAAGCCACAAGTGGACCAGTCCCACCGGTTACAGACCGCGTCTGCGTTTCGATTATATTAGCCGATATCAATATAACTAACCGATACCTTAAGGCGCAAGTAAATAATATTACATAAAATAACAGATATTTAAATTGTAACTGTTATAAAATACCGATTGACCGCCTGTTACTTAATCGCCCCACCTTATTTTTTAAAGTATAGTATTTTAGTTAGCATTTACGCCATCACAAGAACAATGGCGGTAGTTGTGAGTACATAAATATTTAAAATTCAAATTGTAGAAGACAGATACAATAAATGAAAAGAGAAGTGAAGAAGAGTGTGACACGCTGTGAGAAACTAACCAAACCAGAGACTCTAAAACTAACAAGACTCAATGCAGTTGTTGATTGATCCCTAAACCAACCCAATTAAAAAACAACATCAAGGATGACATCACACCGGTAGGGCTGCCACGCGTGTACTTAATATAAGTCTACCATATTTTCACAACTTATTGCATCATCATTTGAATACTTAATCTGGATTTACTCAATGCCTGTTTAAGGACATTGCGTGCTGTGTAAACATTAAGCATTAATTAAATACAATTATTCGTAGTTGCTAAATTGTAAGTAAACAATGCCATTTTAAGAACGTATTACCATAATTTTAAATGAAAAATAATTTTGATTATTTCATTGTATGAATAACATAATATATTTTTCAGTTACTGTTGATATATTTTTCAATATATAATATATTTTTAAAGTTAATACCAAGATCAAAATCATAAAAAAAAAACCTATACACAAAAGTCTGAAAATAAAAACTATTAGCACTCAAGCCTTTCAAAGGACCGAGTAAATCCTGTGAATCCCAGCAAGTTACATAAATAACACTATCAAAAATGATATGCACAGTACGCTATTTCTTTTTTTAAATATTGATATCACTTCCAAAACTAAAATGTTTGACGTAACGTTGGCAGCCCTACATCACACCAATGACCGACGCGTCTACGAACAGCGTAAGGTTCTTTATAATGTAGTGACTCACCCGAATGGTAGCGACTCTCGTTCCTTGTGAGCCGCCTGTTGGTCCTCCCAGGCGGCGAACGAAGCGCCGCGGCCGACCTCACTGCGACCCGATAAAGAACCACACGTACACGTAACAACACACACACACTTACGCGCGCCACACACTTAGACACACGAAACGCCACAGATTGTACTCAACTTCATTTTGATTTCGGAATCGAATATTGGCGCCACTTTTTGTTTTTTTTTATCTAATAACGACCGTCGTGATTCGGTTGCCATTAATGAATGTGAAATTAGAAATGTTCGACTCCGAAGTCAGAATAAACAAGTTTAATCACCGTCTAACTTGTAAACACCATGGTCGTTAGCATATTTTAAAATCTCCTAATGGTGTTGAAATTTGTCGTAATTATTGTTAATGTCTAAGTTTTAACCCTCGTTAATGAACAAAGAATAAACAAAATTATTTCACAATCAAAATAATTACACTGTTGTTGGAATCTCCCTATAGCCACTATATATGATAGTCACGCAAATACAACCACATTTTACCTCTCGGCACTATTTATTATAACACAAACTCAAATTACCGAGCTTTTATTCCGTTTTATAATAAATCGAAATCCTTCTGATTTTTTAACATTGTTTGTTGCACGCATTCATAAATAACTATTACGAATTGTGTCGACGAGTCAAAGCTGTTCGGAATACATAAATATTATAATTCTTTACTCGATATGCGTTAGTAAGAGAGTATGAATCACAGATGCACGCCACACTCAGGCTATTGTAATATACAAATGTATTTCTCTTCTTAGAAAATAAAACAATGTTAAAGAAAATATCTTACTATTCACAAAATATTGCGCGAGTAAATAAAAATATTAGTAAATGTTAAAACACGACCGAACCGAACAATACAAAATTGACATTTTAAAATTCAAGAAAGCCTTGTAGAAAAAAAAATAAAAACTTTTTTTGCATAATATCATTCTTTTTTTTAGCGCTCAATAAAAATGACATTTAAGAAAAATATTTATCCGTTGCGCATGGTTTGTGTGATTTTACAAGAAAAATCGTTTTAAACTCGATTACTATGATGGAGGCAGTCGAAACGAAGGTGGTAATCGAGCGTTTGAGCTCAGAGATGATTGATGAACACCTAAGGAATTCCACGGTACTGTTGCACGGGATTCTGAACTCTGACGACAGTCGCTCCGCGGAGGCCGACGAGAGCTCTGCGGAGGACTGGCATTCCTGCCACCACTGCGGGAAGATGTACAAGTCGGACCGTTCATTGCTCTCTCACATCCTTCTGTTGCACCCTGAAGATGACAAAGGTAGGCAGTGTACTACGTGCAATAAGAAGTACCCATCCATGCTGAGTTTCCGAAACCACATGAGGTATATGCACCGCTACGAGCATCGTTGCAAAGCTTGCTATAGAACGTTCGCGACTATGGAATTTTTGCGCATCCACGGGGAAAGCTGCAACAAGAGCGAGACCTCGTGTCCTCAGTGCGGCAAGATCTTCGATTCCGCTCTCGCTGTGAAGAACCATCTCAAGTACAAGCATCCAGAAGTGAAAAATCACTGGTGCGAGCTGTGCCGTCGAACCTTCTCAAATAACCAGAAGTTGATGAATCATAAGAGGACTGTTCACCCAGCTGGGGCCACTGACTGCTGCTGGTGCGAAAAAACGTTTCCTTCGCTGATGGCTTTGCATAGTCACGTGCTTTATAAGCATACTGAGGATGGAGCGAGGTGCCACCGGTGCCATAAGGTGTTCGCAAAGAAAAGTAGCTTGCAGAAACATTTGGCGAAACAACACTTTTATAAAAAGCTAAATGACGTGTCTACACCACAGGGAAACAGTTCAAAAGAGTCTTAAGATGAAAGTGATTTCAGTAATTGGTAGTAGATTTAGCTAATAGTTAAAATAGCGTAACTCATACGTATTAGATTTAATCAATTTATATTTCGTCTTAGAATAGAGCATTTAATAAAAAATATTTTCAGCGTTAACTGTTTTTTAATTAATAAAATCCAAGATAGAATAAACTAGTGTTGTAAAAACGCTCGACTTCTGCGCTCATTTTTACAACAATAAAATAAACTCGTGTAAGTTTCATAACGAGAAATGAGATATTATTGTATTTAATCTTTTGAAGACTTGATCGAGTGGTTAGAACGTAGGCCAACCCATTCTTTGAATCGAGCAGTCGCGGGATCGAATTCCGAACGAAACAAATCTAAGCGTTGTGTATGTAAATTTCATCTATCATTTTCTATTTTCATATATCATCACGGCAGAGATATGTGAATTTCATGTGAATAAAACTCAGTTACGCCACAGGAATAATTCCAAGTGTGGGGCTCTGTTAATATTCGTTTCTTGGGTCTTGAGAACATTTGGATATGAAATATGCATCCATTTTTTTATCTGCCAGCACTTTGTTCCCTACCTCAATGTTGATTTACTATATAGAAAAGAGATAAACTGTGAGTCTGTCTGTACAGCCCCGGCTTAGTTCCGGTGCGGGACCGGCTAGCCGTGACGGTATAAAGGTCGCTATATATACCTAACATTAATTTTAGCAAGGGATCTGGCGTGATAATATTGATAGATTAACCTCTGGCATGCTTTGTCTCTGCGATTTGATGCGATTTCACGTGTTTCCGCAACCCACCGGGTAATATACGCTTCAATTGGGAATACTAGGCGTCTAACTGAAGATTTTGACTAGATCGAAGGCAGTTGAAATGTGGAGGCGAGCGAGGGTGCGGTGGCGAAAGCGAATGTGCGGCCACGAATCGTTGCATCGGGAACAAAACGAAACAAAAGTTTTGTTGCCGTAATAAAACACGTTGTTAAAAGTTTAATAAGTGTATCTTATTGTCTTAACTTATTTTTTTAACGATACGCTGCCAAACACTAGGAATTATTCCTATATCGTAGTCGCGTTTACAAACATGAAATCCACACACACAAACATCCAGATCGCAGCAAACATTTGTGGGTTACACAAAGATTTGTCTGGTGTGCGTAGAGCAGGTCAAGTTTTTTACCACTGGACCAAGCTTTTGTTAAAAAATAATTTAGAATCCCAACACACCCAAACACACCCGCGTGACTTCTTCCGCGTTGACTTTAGACCGGAACCTAACATTTTTTAGGATAAAAAGTATTCTATGTGTTAATTCAGGTAATAAACTATCTGTGTGCCAAATTTCATCCAAATTTTTACAGCCGTTTTTGCCCGATGGCGTAACAAACATCCAAACTCAATCACGCCTTGAAAGTATAATGACATGTTTTATTATGCACTAGTTTCTGTCCGCGACTTCATCCGCGTTGACTTTGGACAGGAACCTAACATATTTCCAGGATAAAAAGTATTCTATGTGTTAATCCAGGTAATAAACTATCTGAGTACCAAATTTCATCCAAATCCGTTCAACTGTTTTTGCGTGATTGAGTAACAAACATCTAAACATACAAACTTTCACATTTATAATATTAGTAGGATATTATTTCAAAATAAAGTCAATCATACTATCAAAGTATATTGACATATTTTATTCATGTGGACATATTTTTAGGTCCTGGGTCCAAATCTTAGGTCGGGCAAATTTTATTACACATAACATCGTCGGCGAAATATGGGTGTACTTGATACACCTCTTTTACAACCACTGCGGGGACGGCGTGACGTTGTTTTAATTCAGGCTGTCATAATGCCGAATAAGAACTGTCTGTGTTCACCTTCATTCACATCGGTACAAATCGATTTCCAAATATCTCGGCTATGGCACGGGATGTTATCAGTTTGAGATGGTAAATTGGTTTTTCGGATGAAACGGCCACGCCGTGCTTCGGGTATCCAAGTCTAGTTGGCGATTCGTGGACGTAGGCAGTATTTGTAAGACCAGTCAGATAGCAATTACTGTGTCGTGATTGATACGTAAATATACATGCGAGTGTATCGTCTTTTCGGCGGGAAGTCGAGGAGTGATGTCGTCAATTTGTTTTACTTTGGACCATTTAACGTAGTGGTTAAGAACTTAAGCCACTCCGCCCACTGCGCATATTAGTCAGGTTCGATTCCCGCACGTGGCAAATCTTTGCGTGATCCACAATTATTTGCACCGGTCTGGGTATTTGTGTATGTGAATTTCCATGTTTATAAACGTACCCACGACATAGGAATAAATGCTAGTGTACGTATGCTGGGATACGTTTATTATTAAAAAAAATCTAAAACTTGTGTTATTTCGAATAATAATATCTAATGTTGACGGAATATCAACCATTACGTATTCTTATATGTGCATGAGTGAAGGTAATTTTAACAAAGTGATATAACGTGCCTTTTCGATTTCCCTCAAAACGGCTGTAGCAATTGGTATGTAAACTATCGCTTTACTATCCAGTGTGGGGGGACTTCATCAATTTCATTATCATCAAGTGCATCTCACTGGACATTGGCAAAACACACTTAAATTAGTGTGAAGCCATAACTTAAAGAAGAAGAGTGTATCAATGCTACTAAATTGTGTTTTGGGTTTTATAAATGTAGAATTTGGTGACGATAAGGAATAGTGGTTTAGAGCGGAGGCCGTTCTGCTCACTGCATCCAGTAGTCGCAGGTTCGATCCCGCAATGGGCAAATTTTGTGTGACCCACAAATGTTTGGTTTCGGTCTGGGTGTTTGTGTACGTATGTGAATTTCATGTCTGTAAACGCACCCGAATAAATTTTCGAGTAGGGCTACCATTTTTTTAAGACAGAAGAATACTTAAATGTGTTTGCTAGTTTGGTCACTGAAGTGAATTGTGGTTATAAATAACCAACATTTGCACCGTAACCGGGGAGGTGTATAAGACGAAAATTAAGAGTGGAAGAAGCGAAAGAGGTATGTAAGGAAATATTAATACAGAACAATAAGAGAAATTTTGCGGAACTCAGAAGTTTTCTAGGTACTCTGTAAACATCTTCATATAGAACTAACGCTGCCATCAAGGGAAATGTCACTTCATTACAGTCTAAGAGTTTCCGTTTGCTATGAAATTTCCCAAAGTTCTTTTTTTAATTAGTAAGTGTGCGGGCACAGCTGTTTAAATACTTCCCTGGAAGTAGATGAATTTATCTAAATGATAATCCTAATTTTACACCAACGCCCCTATCAATGTCATCCACAGGCCAAAAGATCCTTGTCGCACTGTATTTTTTACTGTATGAAAATATAGTGTCACAATATTAATGCGTGTAGTAATCATAAAACTATGTATGCGTAAACACAATGTAATTGTTATTCTTAATGAATGCATTTGTATACAAACAAAGCGTGGACACATCAACAGCATACCCTCGTTCGCACTAGCGCTTTTTCAAGGCGCATCACTCAAGCGCTGGAATGGAACAAACGGCTAGCAGAACCGCGTTGGAAAAGCGCCTATGTTATTTTTACCGCGTATATGTTATTTTTACAAGCTTTTATTTAACTTGCACTGTTCGTATGTCTGTCTGTATGTCTTTCCAGTTCAAATCTTGTGATCTGTTTTTCAAGCACTTGCGGCATCCGATTGAGTCGAAATTTGGCATACGTATGTGAGGTCGGTGACAGTGCAATAGTATGGTGCCATGGAGCTGGTGTGATGATGGAGTCAGAAGGTGGCATAGAAACATATCAACTACACAACATAACCCCGCGTATTTATTTAGGCTTGACAAGTACTGTAGAACCAGATGTGCAGGGTCTGACGATGAAGCCAAATGATGGCCAATGGAACCACTCAACTACTCAAAGACGAACGCTAATTTAAAGAGACAAAAACGGACAATTATTAAATCTCATATTTACCGCGCTTTAAAGCTCTCTATATTTAAAAGCTTAAAGCCGATCGACGATAAATACGACAATGCGGCCAAAACAGTGATACTGCGGACAACCGCCATTAAGCCGACTGTATGCAAAATGCATTGGAATTTGAATAATATCGAATACTTGCGTATGAATATTAATACGTCGAGGCGGATCGGTACGCAAATGGGATCTTTTAGGCATCGTTTTTGCACATTTTTATTGTGATCGAGACCAAACGGACGGGAAGTTTTGTGTAAAGCTATGACTGTAGGTTGCAATGTATTATCAGAATCCCGATGTGTCTTTCAAGCATAATGTTATTGTCAACATACACAAACCTTAATAGAGAGAAGCGGAAGATGAGGAAGTGTGTGTGAATGATCTACGCCATTGGCTGACGGCTTTACAGTTTCACCGGTCTAGAGAATGAGCGCGGAACAACAACGCTAGCCGGTAGGGAGATAAGGAAGAACGTACATCGTTGAATCATCGAAATTGTTGATTGTAATACCAAGTCTCGATGTCTTTGAAACTCCATTTCCTTACAAAAACCTAACCCTAATTATCCCTTACTACTGATGAATATTTTCTTTCTGTATCTCCAATCCCAAATGAGAGAGGAAGGAATAAAAACAACAACTGCTCTAATAAACCAACTCAAATACTCCGCTTCCATAAGCAAATATTTGTAACGGAATGGTTCGTGAAAATGTGGAAAATGCAGCCGTAAATGAAATTCGAATTCAAAAGCATCGGCGATGTCGGATATTAATTAAGATAAAAGCAAATAGTTTCCAAATATTTCCGTACATCCGATACACATCATTAATTTGGCTTCAGCCGTTGCATGTTTACAGTCAATATTTATTCTGCGCTGCATCTACGTGCGGTTTAGCTCAAATGAACCTTCACTTATAAATGAAATTGAAGAAAACATCACCTTTTTTGGTACGCGAGTTCCATTTTCCGGTACCAATGATTCGAATAATTTACGTGACTGAACATCATCGAAAGCGCACTTTGTTACTGACATTATAAATTTCAGCAAATAATGATTAAAAGACACAAATTCTTTTTTGATAAAATTATACCTGTACCATAGGCGCTTGTAGCGCTGTGCAAATGCGGTATTCTTACCGATCACCATGGTTAAGCAGCGTTCGACTGGCTTTGACTGAGATGGGTGACAGTTTGTGGCATTTTCATATTCGAGCGTCTCCGTGCTTCAGAAAGCACGCTAAGCCATTGGTCCCCGCTGCCACTTACTGTGGTAGTCGTTAAGCCAAATTGGAAGCCTTATAGGCGGCTTGATAAGTTCCAAGAGCATGTGGCCACAAACCTGCCTCCACCAATAGGTACGCTCTAGATCCGCGTGGTGGAGTATGACCTAATCTCTCACAATCTCTTTCACCTCGATTGTGAGACCCAGCTGTGGGTGGTATATCTGATATATATATACATATCCCTGTACCGGTCATCAGCCTATACTTATCCACTGCTGAATATAGGCCTCCCCAATCCCTGTACCGATACTCCTAATTAATTACATTTATTCAAGTTCTGAATACATTTTGATGAGAAAGGTTAAACGAAAACGAACCTAAGTTCGGAACTGAAAAATGTCGGAGGAAAGCATGACGAAACAGATATACCATATGAAAGGGAAAGGATATCTATGATAAAAGGGCATACATCTTTAAGACACTGTCTAATTAATTATGGTAAGATTACCATACTTGAATAAACAGTGTACCCTTTCGGCGGGCGTCCTTGGGAAGAACTATGAAAGTGGAGGAGGCGAGAGGTTTGTCAGGAAAGTTATTAGATTATGTTTTTATTCATGTAAACCATTACAGTATTTATGAATCGTCAGAAAAGTAACAAAGACTCTACCGCCACTTCGGAATGTCATTCCTGTGGAGAAGAGCAAGAAACTTCACGGTTACTCCTTTAAAATTAAAAATTTACAAACTTTAATCTACATTTTGTTGTGGGGTATGGGAGAACAATGTAGGTTGGTCATCAGGTGAGTCTTAGTTAAAAAAGCAAATTATACTATTTATGAGAATGGCTACATGGTTCCCACATTTACAAAAAAAAGGACACAAAAAAATGTCATTATGTTAAATTAATAGAAGGAAGAGAGGAAATGTTAACTAATAACAGATAAATAGGTGGTTATGACTCAAGTGGAGCTGGAATAGCATCAATCCAAGCATTTTTATCTTTTAAATAATCTTCTGTCGAATAATAAGCTTGCTTACAAAGTGTTCGTTTTACACAAGCTTTGAACTTATTTTCACAAGTTTAGTGACGTCAATTGGAATTTTGTTATAAAATGTAACACAGTGCCCCATGAAAAACGTGTGAATTTTTGACAGACGAAACTGCGGTTGATCTAATTTATTTCTATGTCGTGTGTTATAGCAATGCCTATCACCTAGCTGATTAAAAAGATCTAAATTTTTTCTTGTAATCATAATCTTTTCATAAATATATTGACATGTGACCGTCGTGATATTATTAGCTTCTTTGAACAGTTCTCTTAAAGTGTCGCAACTACTCAAGGTATAGATGGCCCTAATAGCCCTTTTTTGCAAGATAAAAACAGACTCAATGTCAGCTGCCCTACCCCACAATAATATTCTTTTTGGAACTATGTATGCCTCCTGTACCCCGAACCTGAGCTTTTCATTAAATCTCTTAGACTGCAACTTCCAGTCTAGGATAAATGGAATAGACTATGCATGACTAAACCATTTATTGTTTGGAGCCAAAGCGGGTACCGATGCTACTTGTGAGTTTTAACCCTAAATAGTGTAATAAAAGAGTCACGTGCCTCCACCCTAAAGGTGTCTTCGCAGCACTTCTTCACTGCCTAGTTATTACTTTCTCTTAATCTATGTTAATATTAATAACCTTCAATTTTATTTTCCACTCATCGTTGTATTGTATTCACGATTGTTATGACGTTTCCGTCATCGAATCTGCTTACTTAGACCAGGCAAATTTATTCACTGTCACCAAGTCGTCACAACTTATCAACATCAACGAAGCGTGTCCTTATTGTGCAAAGCTGATCGATAAACGTAATAGCGGCAAGATTGTCCAAAGATTGCATGATTGCTTTCAATTCACGGAGCAATTGGGTGTTGGCAGATTACGAGCTATAATTGGCTAAGTAGCCCTATGAAGCTGCCATGTCTTCAATTGATCCTATGATCTTATTGACTTGTTAGGATTTTCGTATGCATATACAATAAAGAAATAGAATGGTTTTTTTTAGTGATAGAGCCTAGCTGTATTAGATTGTAGCTCGTTTGTGGGCTGGCTCGACTGGGGAAGTACCATTCTCTCACAGAAAACCGGTGTGAAGTTGTGAAATTGTTACTGCGATTCACTAATGGAGAGATTTCTGGGTCTGGGGAGGTCACTAAAAGGCCGGCAACGCATCAGGGACTGAAGTTCCTGATGTGCATTGGATTGTTTTCCATCAGGCAACCTAAAAGCTCAATAGCCCCGTCTCCCTTAAAAAAATGTATCGATACATTCCAAGATTCTTACGTTGACTTCTGATGGAAAGATACTAATAGCAGGTCGCAGAGAAATTAACTCTTGGCCTAGTGATGCTATCAAAATGCCTGAATACGCTCGCAACTCTCCCAAACTAAAGCTCATTAAGATAATTTAAGTTTCAATGTGCTCCGCAAGCAGTTTAGTGTTTCCACTTAAACAATTGCCTTCTTCTTTTTCTATAAAGAGTCTTAATATTTGTAAGTGAAACCAGGTTGAAACTTGTGCCGACTCCCAGGACCATATTAATACATTTTTTATGCAGGTTGACCCGAACCGATCAGTGCAGTACCGACAAATCAGGACCGGTAAACCCGTCTCTTTTTCAAGCACCCTAACAATCGTCCCGCAAGCCTGAGGGACGCCAAAGGCCGCGCGGTCAATCACCGCCATTTATTTATAGAAGCTTTGAAAAGATGTACGCAACTTGTGTTCATTGCAATCGTACGTGGACTTGACCGAGCACCACTCGTTTTGCCGCACGCAAGGGTGCCCGCGGGAGAAAAGGAATTGACTGCATGATCAGTAGGGCTAGCATAGCGGCTAGACTTTTCCGCCGCAGGAAAAATATTCGTCACTTGAGTTTTGTACGTAAATCAAAATAGTCTCGTGTGTACGTCAATAAAAAACAATTCTTCAAACGTTAAATTTCAAACGTCACCGTACCCATATCTCGTAAAAAGGACGATAGTTGAAGTAGGCGTAACGTTATTGAGCAAGCGCGCTATCATCTTATTTAATAAATTTAAGTGTGTAAAGGATGGCACATCATATCGATATCGTTACACTAACGTCAATCTGTTCGTGATAAGCCCTGTGGCATTCACATGCATTGTTATTTTCAATTAAAAAATGAGTAGATCTAACTATAGAGACTTAAACATTGTTCGAGTCTTATCTTCAGGGATAGACTAAGACTGTATGTCGTAAGACCGATTCATGTAACTAAGTTGTAATTTAAAAAAATGTAATCCATTATGGGGGGGGGGGCTTTGTTCTGTAGTGGACGTCTTTTGGCTAAAGATAAAAAGTCCAAATAATCCCTCACAAAAAGAAACGTAATTGAAACGTTGAAATAATTGTGCTTCCACGAAAAACTTTTATAGCGGTTTAGCAACAGACCATAAGCTCAAAACATACAGAGTTTCACTATCTGTTCTTATTTTAATCCCACCAAAAAAGAACAATAATGAAACTTAATAATCTATTTCTAACAATTTTGTTTACTCAAAGAAGATTTATGTTGAAGGTCACACGATTATAGGAAAATGATAAAAATTTCGTGGCTCAGTAGGCACTCATATTAGATGTATTAAATTATTTCGTCTGAAGGACTTCTCCGAAACCAGTGGCTTAATAATGATTGCTTGTCTATGAAATATGATTACTACTGTGTTTATTTTTTTATTTACCAATTTATTTTCCATGAAAAGAGGTCAATTATCTACATAGAGTATCTATTATAATGCCTCCCTCTGCCTCCTCAAGGCGGTTAGCTAAAATCCGAGACTATTTTTTACTTAATCTATTTTGCCCATAACATCAGACGATTTTTCCCATTTCTTTACTTATCATAAAAAAATACAAAAAAAAACATGTAAGTAACCGGAAATATAACATCAAATTTTATCATTCATAAATACAAATACGTCATCACTCCATGCGTTGAACGAAAATCGCTTTATGAACGCTCTCATAAAGAGTTAATTAACTTACCGTCGGGTAACGCGAGTGTCGATATTTCCAGCGTAACGCCATTCAGTGACGCCGGCGACAATCAGCCGTGTGTCATAGTCGGCGGTCGCGAAATCCCACTGTTCAATTACGCCTATCCTCCCCGCACTAAAGAGCGTCAGCGAGCCCGAACAATGATAAAGGTATAAAATATTAGATTGCATATCGATGAAATGTGACAATGACGTAATGTTCAAATTTAAACTTTAAACGCATAGAAATTAAATTCAATTGTGAGTATAGACCACTATAGTGTTGGGAATAGTGTTGCCATCTGCTGTTGGAACTTATCAAGCCGGCCCATAAGACTTTTTACCTGGCTCAACGACTGGTTACCACTTTAAAGTGGTTTTAGCGGTAACCGGGACCAATACCGCACGCGCCACCATTGTATCGCACTTTGTGAACTTTATGACTCATGCTTAGCTTCTTTCGTATGCCGGTATTAAAGTAGCAAAGCATGTTATCGGCATAACGCTCGCGCGCTTTATGCGAGCATTGCATAACTTGTTAGTAAAAAGGCGCAAAAAACAGTAGAAATAACTAGATTCTAAATAATGTCTAATGTTGTCAAGAAAGCGTTGTCATGCCCATCTTTATTTAGTACTAGCTGGTGCAAGCGACTCCGCACGCGTTTATGTTGTAATTTAGCTAATTTTTTTACAATAAAATATCCTATAGCACTCAGAGTTGTCCCTTTCAGTCAGTGAAAGAATTGTCAGAATCGGATAGATCACATCTTACAAACATACATATTCTTTATCTATGCCTTGCAGGCTAGATAGAAAGTACAGAGATCCAACAGGTACTTACCTTACAGACCTCTCTGGCTTTCTACACTCTCATAGTTCGTCTCATACACGCCCGCCGGTCACATACTCTTCATAATATTTATTTAGTATAATATTCGTATTGTGAAAAGGACGGCATAGCTCGCATGCAGCACGCTTCCGGCACGCGTGCGGCACAGATGCGGCGCATTGCCAGCTATGTACTCACCCTAACAAACCCATCAATGTCGAGATAATTTGTTAGCTATGCCGTAGGTTAATTGAAAGGTGTGGCGTAAATTAATTATCGTAAAGCTGTTTGTTAGGCACCGATGGTATTGTCAAATTAATCATGCCAACAGTTCATACCTTAGACTAAGACTAGTTTAGACGGAGCATTGCCAACAAAGATGGCGCCTAAAGGCAGCCTCAGCTACGCACTATGTGTGCGTAATGCAACTTCGATTTTTTTTAAATTTGTTTATCAGCTGTCAATGTGTGCGTGCGCGTTCGTACAAAAAGAAACCGTAAATCTAAGAACTAAATTACGTTTTCTTTTAATTAAATTTTTCGTGAATGTCACTAATTCGCTCGCTTTTCAGTATGCCCCTCGCATTATGTGTTGACAGAGATGAAAAATCCGCTAGTATCATCATCCGACATTGTTGTCAATTGATTCACAGTGGATCACCTTGACCAAGTTTTAAATCGCTGCGAGGGAGGTATGAATATAATTTTAAATATTAATGCACGCATGCGTGGCTATAATTAATTTTACGTTTTATTACGAAGAAAATTTAGATTAACAATTTCTGTACTCTATACCTACTCCGCAAGGGATCTGGCCTGATGATATAGATAGATAAATTACGAACAAAACGTTATTATAAATAAAAATATAAACAACGTGACGCGTATATTCCCTAAGCGGGAGAGACAGAAGTGTACAGTATATACTGTACTGTGTACATCGTCGGCGAAAAGTGGAAATTCACAGTACACATCTGCCACCCCCTTGGGCAATATGGCGTGACGGTATTTTTTAGTTATGATTTGAAAGATCGCTACTCTGCATAAGTAAGTAAACTCGAATCAGCAGTAAGACTACTCGAGCAGAACAAAATTTTGCCGGCCCGTGATTCGAGTATTCGAGGTGAGAGAGATCAGGTCATACACCACCACGCGGACCCAGTGCGGATTGGTGGAGGCAGGTTTGTGGTCACCTGCTGTTGGAACTTATCAAGCCGCCTATAAGGCTTCCAACTTGGCAATACAATAAAATTCTTAAAGAGTTTTCGCATGTCAAACTTTTGTCATTGCTGTGCTGTGCACACGCTGTGCTAGCATATAATACAAAACACTTATCTGACACCTAGGGCGACAAAATACTTTATGTATTATTTTAGAAAAACGAAGGCCCATACTAGGAATTATTCCTGTCGTGGTTGGGTTTCCAAACATGAAATCCACATTTACACAAAAATCCAGACCGAAACAAACATTTGTAGGGCACACAAAGATTGGTCCCTTGCGAGAATCGAACCCGCGACTGTTCGATCCAGTGGGCGGAGCGGCTAAGCTATTAACTATAAGACCAAACCGTCCGATTTTGAGATTCAACATATTGGGAATTCAACATAATGGAAATTCAACATTTTGCAAATTCTACTTTTTGGACCTGAAGGCGTCCGTATTATAATAATATGTCTTGCCGCTTTGCCGTTATAAACCCTGCAGAAATAAGTTGCGTTTCGCCTACGCTCGTTTTAGTTTGACTATCTTCACGGTTCCCTTCTATGTCCCGATGATTAACCAACTCTGACCAATCCTTTAGGAATGCGTGGTCGTTGCACCTACGTTATTGTGTATTGTGATATTATGTGTTTACTCATACACTCGCCAGATGTCACGACAATGTAGAGAAAGTCGCGGGTAGGCCTGTGACTTTAGCGTGATCTTTTTTTTATGTCAATGAGATATACAAGGTGTAACATAATAAACGCAAGACCTTTTTTTTTTTTTTTAATTTATTTGTAAGGCTTTGTCGCTTAGCGACCACATCGCCTTGTGAGTATCAATACAGACATATTTTAACTAATATAATATAACACCTATAACATAATATAACAACTTAGCCTACTAATTTATATAAAAATTTAGCTTCAGCACTACACGGTCTTGATAGAATACTGTTACATACTCCAACATCTGACATGGTATTCGATGTAAAAAGGGATCGTCTAAGGTCCGACTTCCGAACACACTCCATCAAAACATGTTGCACGTCCTCGATAACTCCGCAGTAAGGGCAGTTTGGAGAAGTTGTTTTTTTCATTAGATGTGCGAACTTATTAGATGGGATGTGGCCGGAACGAAGTCTGAGCGCAACAGTTAAAATCGGTCTATTTAGACTCACGTCATCAATCCAAGGAACGAACGAGACGTGTGGTTGCATAGTACGGTACCATATACCTTTCTCTTTTGAACGTTTATCAAAATACTCTTGCCACTTATCCAAACAAAGCTTTTTCACTTGAAAAATGTAGTCCGAATATAAGGAAGCTACATTAATTGGGACTCCATCCACTATTGCCTGCTTAGCTAAAAAACGCAAGACCTGTAAGTAGTTTGGTCTCAATCGGTAACGAATTGATTCCAGCTATTTTTAATGTATATTACATTTTTTTTTAATTTGATAAAATGCTGTTACCTCTTTAGTGCTCTATAATAAACTAAATTTATTATAGATTCAAAGCAATACGGAGATTTCAAATGCATTTCTAAAACGTATTTCTCAATTCGCACACATTGGTGTGAAATTAGGATTATAATGTAAAGTTCATAGTAAATGGCAACTGTGCGACTGTCATGAAGTGACATTTCTCTTGATGACAGCGTTAGTTGCGATTTTGGACACAGGCCAAAAGATACTTGTATTAGTGTTACAGCTATCCCACTGCTAGACAAGGCAAAAGCTTTATATCATTAATCGAGATGTGATCATTATACTCCACCGAACGGACCCAGTAGAATGATGTAATGCGGCCACTGCCCGTTGAATATGAACAAGTCATCTCAAATGGATTCGACTTGATGTAACATCTCTTTCGACGCAAGGAGACAGTCAACACAATGGACTTGCCACAAACGGTCGCCCATCTCAAACAGACCGAACAGAATGCCGCCTAACCTAGATGATAAATAAACCAGCAATCCCGCAAAGTTACAAGCGCTTATTATTTTATTTTATTTGGATTACCAACACCGGTAATACCCGTACAAAAGTCAGTTCTATTTATCTTTATCATCACGCCAGATCCCTTGCGATGTAGGCAGAAAGTACAGAGTTAGAATATAAATATTAAAAAGAAAGCTGCGTGTACGCCATTATTAACGGTATATCACCGACTATCACCTCCACAGGAGCAATCACACCTGCTTACCAACTCGAACATCCAAACCGTCATGGCCGACCCCGCAGTGATCTATTATCGTCGGTAATTGCAGTTCGAGCGAATTGGGCAACGTCCTCGACACATGTAACGCCGAGCAAACGCGATTGTTGTTTACATTATGGTAAAGCTCGCCATTTCTTAGAATATGTATGAAATAAAACATCAAACTACGTATCTTTATATATAATCACACCAGATCCGTTGCGGATTAGGCAGAGAGTACAGAGTTCCACGGATTTAAGAGAATATCAAACTTAAAAAATACATTGGGAATATAGAAAAAATGTCAGAAAAAAAGAACGACAAAACAGATATACAATACGAAAATAGAAGGATGTAGGTACCGGGGAGGACCTAGCCCATCTTATCATGACCAAATAGACCGTGTCTTATCTGAAGGACAAGTCAAGAGTCTCCGTAACCGGCGAGCGTGTATGAGACGAACTATGAGAGTAGAAGCCAGAGAGGTCTGTAAGGATTGAACCTGTTGGAACTCTGTACTCTCTGCCTACTCCGCAAGGGATCTGGCGTGATGATATAGATAGATAAAAAAAATATATTAATGCGAATTTTATTGCGCTTCTTTTTTATTTCAAGTTCCTGACGGTTCGAGTGTTTTACAGCACCCGTAGTCACGGAAGGTCTATGTTTGACGTACGTGATTGCATGAATGAATGTAATAGTGACACAACTCAAAATATAGTTATTTGAGTTAGGACTATAATCTCAAAACTATAAAGCTTAGTTTCTACTGTTGTTGCTTTTTTCAGTAGAATCGCTATTTCATTAAAAAAGCGATACGTCGTTATTATTCTAGGGCACTATAAAACTATTTGATACATCGTATTAAAGTCAGGAACTTCAAAACAAAAATAAACCACGATAAAGTTCGACAAATAATTTTATTTTAACACCGTCACGCCTTTATTCCCCAGAGGGGGTGGCAGAGGTGTACTGAGTACACCCACGTTTCGCCGACGATGTTAGGTCCCATGTAATAGGGGGCGAGCCTATTGCCATATACCGGGCACAATTCCAGACTCCGGATTCATACTGGGAATTTTTCGTTAGAAAAACTACATTTTTCAGACCTAGGAATTGAACCCAGGACCTGGTGATCACAAAGCGATGCGCTTTGCCACCAGACCAACGAATAATTATATTTTAATACATGAAAGTTGTAATTTTCATCTTACAAATATTATAAACAAAATCTGAAGTCGGTTTCAAATGGGTAGGCGAAGGTGAACATATATTAACTTTCGGATCCTATCAGATACGAACCCATGATGTCCGGACTAAACCAACTGCCTACACTAGGAATAAGCTGTACTTCATCTTTGCCAATTCGCTATAAAGACCATCCGTTACATTTTCCAAGTATTATCCGATATATCTGTCAGTTGTGGACCGATTTTGATGATTCTTTTTGCATTGGGTTCAGTATAGCTCCAAGGTTGTGCCATTTTAATTTCATTGGTATTGGACCTTGGACTTTGAAGATACACCAGGGAACTCCTTAACGACAAACAATAAGGATTTTAACCCAAAACAGCTCCACCAACCAGACAAGAAAAATTAAAACAGAAAAAAATGTGCTGTCCTAAGCACGGACACCTTCGGTATGCCACGAAAGGTAGCCCATCATGAAACTAAAAGCTTAATTCTTTATTATACACACATATTGTTACAAATAATAAAATTATAATTAGAGAATAAATGAATGTACAACGGCGAGTTTAATTCAAAGTCGATTTCTCTACCAGCAAATCTTTGAGTGATAGAGAAACATATCATCAAAATGGGATAGGAATAAGTGTACAAGAAAAAAGATATTATAAACTACAGATACCATAAAGTAATATACTACATAAATATATAGTATGGCAGGCGTACGTAATATCTTCTCGTCCAAAATTCCGCAGTGTCTCAAGACAAAAGTTTTTAACCAGTGTGTTGCCAGTGATGACTTACGGCACTGAGACATGGTCGTGTACGATGGGCCTCATAAGAAGACTAAAGGTCACCCAAAGTGCGATGGAAAGAGCTTTGCTCGCAGTAACCCTGCGGGATCGAATCAGAAACGAGGAGGTCCGCAGGAGGACCAAACTCACTGACATAGCACTCAGAATTGCTTAAGTGGCACTGGGCAGGGCACCTCGCTCTTAGAAGTGACGGCCGTTGGGGCAGAAAGGTTCCCGAGTGGCGCCCACGTACCGAATGATGTGGAGTGGTTAGGCCCTTTACAAGATGGACCGATGCCCTGGTGAAGGTCACGCGTAGAAGTTAGATGCGTACAGCACAAAGCCGGTCGTTGTGGCGGTCTTTAGGGGAGGCCTTTTTTCTGCAGTGGACGTCTTTCGGCTGAAGAAGAAGATAAATATATACAAACATCTTACATGGATAGGAAATGTTCTCTAATTCTTTTCTTGAACATCTGTAGAGTAGGGCTATCACGTAAAGGTCGAGTGAACTTATTGTTGACGATCGCTAAAATTTTAACAAGCTTCACAAGACTAAGTGAGGTGGTAGAGTCTTTGTTTCTTTTCTGACGATTCATAAATAATATAATGGTTTACATACATAAAAATATTCTGATTCTGACGACCGGCTTTCTGTCCAGCTCTACAAAGTACTTAATTGCCGCAGGCAAATCATATTTTTTAATAAGAGATCAGTACGACTTACTTAATAGTATTCCAAGGCTAAACCGAGGATTATTTTGCTGTTTACCTGTCATCCAAATTTCTTTTAGTGTTTCTTAAGATTTTTAGAGTGCAATTCAAGGGGATGAGGGTATTAAAAGCAGATAGGGCATGTTTCTGACGAAATAACAAGGATTTCAATGGGAATTCCGGGAATCAGACGAGTGCTATTGACATTTGTGTGCGCCGCAAGGCGAAATGTCTTGGGGTGACCAAATTGTGTCGATTTAAGTGACTGTTAACGAATGTTTTAAATCTTACTACTAGTATTATTAAAAATATTGTAGAATTATTAAGTACTCCATCTATATGCGTATACAGAAATCCGGTGATGTTTCACCGTCTTAAGACCACAATTCCAAATGACCATTTCTTCAGATGACTCATATCGAACCCGCATTTTCCGCCATACCTGTCGGATTTTCTTTTTATTAAAATACCGTTAGCGTACCTGTTGGAACTCTGTACTCTCTGCCTACCCCGCACTGGGTCTGATGTGACGATATATGTAGATAGATTGCTTGCGTAGTTGATCTAGTGTCACATAATGTGAGTGGCGGGTGGAGGCCCTGAATTCGAATCTTAGGCCGTATAAGCTGCACTTTCTCTATCAATTCTCCCAAAATCATAAAATGCCTGTGTTGTAATTTATCGATAGCCCCTCCTCTGTTCTGTACCGCAGTTTACATTGTCCCACTAGGGAGGTTAATGCCCACTTCTCTGTTCACTTCCACAGCCGAATGCAAGCCAAAGGTTGCACAATCATTGCACTAATGCCAATTACGTTGGTAAAATAAATAAATTCAAAGGTCAGATAAACCACTTATTAGTTACATGTAACTCCAAGATAAACTGCGGGCGAACTAATTTTGAAAATAAAAATGGCCTATGAAAATTATTTATATTGTAGTGTATATAGAATTATATACACTAGTGGTCGCCCATTGGTCGAAATTCGACCATAATTAATTTAAATTATAAGCTTGAACATTATTAAGGTTCTATTACTGTTGCTACTTATGCCAAGCCTACACTGTTAATTTGCCTATTATTTTTCAAACAAATTATATAAAAATTAAATAAAAAAATATAAAAAAAACTAAAATGATTAAAGTAAAGAATACCTTTTTTTATTATTTTTTTATTGAGACAAAAAACTATAAAGATAATGCTGTCCATTGAACTTGACATACATATTTCAAACATTTAATTAATGATACAAAACTTCTCTGTAAACGATGTTTTTTGTAAAAACTCTTTCATCGTTTGGTGGTTATGTTTGACATTCAGTAAGATTATAGACAAATAGTATTAAAAACAAACAATATTAATCTATTTTCAATTTGAAGTGTATTGTGTCAAATACCTGGTAGTGAGTGTAATGTGTTTTTTATTGATTTAATGTATTTATTATGCATAATTTAAAAAAAAAATATTAGCTTTCTGCACTCTTTCTCGATATAAACTATAAGTGTGGGAAATTTCATACTCCTCCGTCCGCGCAATTTTCGTAAAAAGGGGTACAAAGTTTTTGCTTCACGTATTAATATAATGATTTCGCACTGTTTACACATTGTGTTTGTATTTTATCTTGTAGATCAAAGATCGTCGTATGATTTTTCAACAATACAATTCTAGAAATTTCCCCTGAGCTGTGCGCATGCCAGTTTATTTTTTGTAAACAATTATATACCCTACGTATTTATTATTCCAGCTTGTAATCTAGCCCTTTGAAAATTTTCATCTTAATCCCTTCAGCTGTTGGCATTACATAACAAGTATACATACTCTGTACTTTCGCATTTATCCCGCCCCGGCTTCGCAGGGATGAATTATACCCATAAACCTTTCTCTTGAATTGCTCCGTCCAATGGTGAAAACCATATGAAAATCCTTTCGGTAATAATTGAGTTTATCGCGTTCAGACAGACACACAGACGCGGCGGGGGACTTTGTTTTATAATATGTAATGAGTAATAAGTAGGAAACAGGATATTTATGAGCATTTCATACCTGGATCTAAATACAGGGTATAGAAGAACAATAACCTGTGGACACCAACAATTAAAATTCCTCGTATATTTCTTTACGAGGATAGGAACATACCAGAAAATTCTTACGAAACGTAAGATATTGGTGTTCAATTTTTGATTTATTTGTTGATTTTGGATAGAAAACATTACGTAATGTCCTTAAAGGAAATATGCAGTATTTTAATCGTTACTTACTCTATAGGTTCTCGGTTTACTGTCGCATGCCTTCCGAAAGTCGTTAAGACCGCTGCATTCCGGTAAAGTCCATTCAGAAGAATAGTTGTGCAGGAACAGTATAGTACCGGATCTTGTTAAACTGGTCTATATAAGGCGATTTCGGCGAACCATATCGTTAATGTCGTTCGGCCCAGAATTTACCCTGCTAGTTGTTAACCTCATGCCGTATGCTCTGATAGCCGGTACATAGTTTCACAGAATTGAGGTTTAAATTTACCTTGTACTAGAACTATTTGACCCTTCTAACCCCATGATACTTTTACCCCGGACCCTGAAATTTGCACCAGTCATTAGCTAGACACTTGTCAGACCATTGACAGTTATCAAGCGTAGCTGATTCAAACGCCCTTAAGATAAACCACTTAATAGCCAACCGCCACCCGTATCTTTACCATCGAAACCGCACTTTCCATTCCATTGACCGCGACAAGGCTGGACCTAATTACGCACAAGTATTTAGGTGGCATGTACTTGGTGCACGTCGGAAACCCACATCCGTTTCTGACAATGTTTGTGTGACATAATGGGACTGCACGTGACCATACACAAGTGTGCGAGACGCGAGTGTTAATTAGTGGAAACTTAAAATGTTTGTAGCTAATTTGAGTTGCGTTGGGGCAGGATTGATAAGAAGTTGTTGCATTCTAAGTATGCTTTGGGATTTTCTTTAGAGGTTTCGTCAAGTCAATGGAAATTATGTGTATAATACATGTCATGACTAGACCTTCGGCAAAGGAAAAAATGGGGAGGTTCGGAGACAAAAGAATTTCCACAAGTCACCGAAATGTACAATAGCCACACTACGTTTTGCAACTAAGAAAAAGCCACACACTTAAGGGCCTACAGCGATCGACCATTTATCTACCGGGAGCGTGACAGTGATGCAATTACTTTTATAATACCACTTAATGATAGGGGACAGATATATTGAGCGCGCGCCCTGAATTAACGACGTATGCGCAAAACAAATTTTATCATTTTCTAAAAAAACTTTACTATTAAATAAAAAACTGCTTTACAAGAACTTTGCTAAAATTATTTGCTATATTTTTAAGTAAATTCTAGTGATTAGTTCTTAAACATTTCGGATTGGAATCAGAAAATGCAAAGCAATAGAGATGACTTTGGATTTTTTTCTATCGAGAAAATTTCGATTCTAAAATATACAGTCTAAAATCATATTTCGAAATATTAAGTCTCTAATTCATATACTTCTTGAAGTGTATAGAGTACGGAAACACGCCTTTTTCGCGGTAGCCCCTTAAAAAAGTTCTGGTATTTACCAGATTCACGCTGTATGCCATAAATATACTGTCGTCCATATTGAAGATCCTAATAAATAACAAGAAAAATAGATGGTCTCTTTACGGTGGTTCGGATGGTTTTATAAATTAGTTATGAAATGAATAATGACTTAGATTTTTATATGTGCAGATATTTATTTTCTGAATACGCGAACAATAACATTATTTTTTGAAGTTTATTCCATGGTTTGGCGCACTACGACATTAGGAAAAATATTAAATCAATCCCTAATTAACATTGTTACCAACATTTTTAGATTCAAATAATAGGGTTTAAGGTCGTCGGTGCCTTTGTGTGTGTTGATAACAAGAAAACAGCAGTTCAAAGAAGTATCTATACCAAATGGAAGGATACATTTACGTGCCAATACAACACAACACAGAAAAAAATATTATAAAGAAGAACGAATTGTTTGTTTTTTTTTCATTCTTTCACCTTTATCCATAAGTAAAATAGACTCGGCAGTTGGTACTGTTGTCGACCGGGTGCGAAGCCGAGGAAAACTGCTAGTTTACTATAATCAAATGAATCGTGTTATGTCAAGGGCTGTAGTGGTGTAACTGTGGCCCGACAATTTTTTTTTTTGAATAAAAGCAGTCGCGCCTTAGAACTACAGAACTTCACCGGCGTCTAATTTGAAGATATCCATAAGCGTAATAACACGTACCTTCCTATAACCAGGACAGCAGAAAAAAATATACAAGAGATCGCGATCGTCAGTCTTTATATAATTCTGCAGTCTAACACAAATATGGGTTGAAATTGAAACAAATAAAACTCGAATCGCTTCGCTTCGGTACCAGGCAAACAGAGGTTCAAAGAGCCGTCGCGCAAGTATGTGGCCAAGGCCGAGCCATTGTTCGCAATGGCCAGGTGTTTAGTGCTGCGTTCTGTTAGGCTACGAGTGCTAATTGAACGTTAGACGGCGCGGTTGTTAATATTTTACTCTCGTTTGAAATTGTTTAATCTGAGATTATCGATCAATCTTGGTGTAGGAACAGTTTATTCAAACCGATATTGCTGTCTTTCATGGATTACCCGACGTTGTTAAATTATAAAAAAATACTCTCCGGGACCGGCGAGCGTGTATGAAACGAGCTATAAGGAAGCCAGAGAGGTCTGTAAGGCAAGAACCTGTTGGGACTCTGTACTCTCTGCTTACCCCGCAAGGGATCTGGCGTGATGATATAGATAGATAGATACTGTATTTCCCGGGCGAGTATGCTGAAGTTACAATTATATTTCAACTACGATGTTAAATCCAAGTGTAATCAAGGACGAATATATAGCAATTATACCCGTCGCAATAGGCTACTTCACTAATTTTACAAAACCATTTTGAATTATTCTTTATAAGCACACTACATTAATATTTCCGAAAAATTTACTCGACCATCAATAAAAATCAAATGATTAGGTTTAAATTTTTAAATACGCGCCCAAAACGCTGTTACTGTAATGGCGCCGGTCACATATGTGTGACGTCACACGCTCGTAAACAAGTAGATAATAACACAGTAGCTGAAGTGAATTTCATAATTTTTCTTCAAATTCATTGGATATAATGGTGTTTAAGGCACATTGTAAAAATACGTCCATTAATAGTCTACACAAACTGTTTCTGTTCCAATGAATCCCAAAAAGCGAAAAATGTGATTATAATTAAATCGAAGCGACCCAGAGAGCATTTTTTCGCAATCAAATGTATTTATGTGTGAAGATCACTTTGATATAAGGAGTATTTAACTTTATATATACTAGATAGTAGGTAAAAATGACAGTTTTTATAAAACGAAATAACATCTATAATACCTAGTATAGGTTAATCTTGCAGCATAAGTTTAAAGTATCCTTACACTTCTGTTTTTACATTTTAAAGTTCCAAAGCATAGTAGTCAGCGTTATATTTATAGAAAAGAGCAACCATAAATGTGTCAATCTTTGTTAAGTTGTTGTTATCAGCTCGCACTAAATATGACTCCATTTTAATTTCAAAACGAATATTTACGCCACTAAAAAAGCTGTTTCAGATATAGCTCAAAGATCGAATATAACACCCACATAAAAAAATACACATAATTTTATTTAAAACGAAGTGAAATATGTTTTATTACCCTGTAAACTGTGAGGATGACCGCAATTTATAGTTTATTTTCAATTATGTCAAATAGCCTATTCCAGACCCCGGAGTGCTCCTGTGAATTTTTCTATAGAAAGCCTCCAAAATCACGGTCTGCCTGAAACTCGGAAGCTCGTGATCGATAGTCGAACCACGCGCCATAAGACCGAGGATGCAGTCGTATGTTACATCGTTATTACCGTCTTTTTGTAATAGTGTACACGTGTATTCAGATAGAAAAACAGAATAACATAAAAATGTAAACGTATTACAAATTTAATAACATTGGCTTTTCAGCTTGCCGAATACGAGAAAATATAAAAACATCATCTCCAATTCGTTAATTAAAATTTCGTATTCCTCGAATAGTATTTAAGCCATAAAAATGATAGCAATTACTTTTCCATTTCCAATATTCCTGAGCCAATAAAAGAAATAGACATAATTGCATTTCCAATAAGTCATCAAGAAATATTTTTACAGATAAAAACCACCGCCCGGTTCAACGGAGAAAACCTTATTGAGTTATTTGTCGTAGGTAGTTGTACGTTAGTAAAATATCAAACAAATTCTATTGAAAATAAACTTTATTTTTCACAAACAGAGTTTATAATTGAATAAGATATTGATTTTAAATAGGACGAATCAGTATCTTTTTTCGAAGAAAAGGTGTGTTAACCAAAACCTGCAATTTAATCACAAGTAACAAAGTTAATTTTAAAACTTAAATGTGGTGGGAATCACCTGGTGGCGTGTTGGTTTGCGGAGCTGCGGATTGTCTTTGCAATGCAGGAGACCACAGGAGCGGCACGCATACACTTCGCACTTGTGCACCGCCCTTTATATTTTACAGCTGTCATCCTCGAAGTCGTCTACGTAATTTTTTTTGAGACAAGTTTGCTTGTCTTTCTTCAGAATGCAATCTATCTCCTTGCCTTTCACCAATACGCGTTAAACGATGTATGCGTCAGAAGATAGCAGATAAAGTAATTATAATATTACAGCCAGAGAGGTATGTAAGGAAAGAACCTGTTGGAACTCTGTACTCTCTGCCTACCCTGCAAGTGATCTGGCGTGATGACATATATAGGTAGATCTATGTATATCATCACGCCAGATCCCTGGCGGGGTAAGCAGAGAGTACAGGGTTCCAACCGGTTCTTTCTAGTATTACAGATACTATCCATTTATAGCTTTTGGACGTTTTAAGTACGTACAAAACAGAATTGGCTGGCTTGACCCCAGATGGAAGATGGCAGGTGGATAAAGGCCGTGATGACCCAGGCCGAAGACCCAATGGCAGGCGATGGTGAAGAAGGTGATTGAAAATGGTAGAATAGACAGAGAAGAGCCTAAAAACATCCCTGAGTTGATACGGACTGGTTGATGGTGATGATGAAGACAGGTTAAACAACGATAAAAAAGGACTATTTATAAAACAGAAAAGTAGGCGCAGGTTTAAATAATACTGGGGGCGTTGAGTTAACGATGGCCTCGTAAGCCAAAGTCCGGGAACATGGGTGTCTCTACCGTATTACCTCGGGTCGGTATTATAATAAGCTCGGCTCGAGAGGTTTGTGTTTGTATAACTCAAGTTCTCGGTTGCACGAGTGTACGCAAGGTAGCCACCGACTCCCAGGGCTAGCCCTCAACAGGGCAGGTCGCGTCGGGGTCGCGGTGCGTGCCTAACGGCGATCCTGTGACTCCGCCACTATGCGACGAAGGTGTCACCGTCACCGCAGGGTGTTTTATCGGTAAGCTTGGTCCACTGAAGCCGGGCCACTCCGACTGTCAGTGGATCAAGGACTCTAACATAACCCCTTCGCGTCCCCGGAACACAGATGGCTGGGTACCCATCCGCGTTCCAGGGAGGGCGCGACCCTTTATGGGTATAAAGGGTATTCCCTGCGATAAAAAAGATAAAAATAACACTATTAATCGTAAAATCTAGTGTCCTTCTACGCGGATATATAAATCAGTAGAGTTAATCGTAAGTATATAGCAATACCATACCTGTTGGAACTCTCTACCTACGCCACAAGGGATCTGGCGTGATGATATAGATAATTAGATACACTGTCCCAGAGCTGGGTAAAGGGCCCCCCATAACTTTCCAGACCAAACTGTTACGAGTCATCAGCAAATAATTTTGAAATGCAAGTCGTCACGTCAACGGCGTCGTGTGATAGAGATAGAAGTATGTCTATCTCTATCTCGCTCTCGAAGAGAGTGATGGCTGCTTCTCAAGTCATACTCGTGAACGGGTGCTGCTGGTGGGAACAGGTCCGTCCTCTATCCTTTGACTGATTAAACATTTACCGTAGTACTGATAAATTTTGTCTCGTTCGGCATCACACTATTTGCTATTACCAATTATTTTGTACGCACTCTTTACATATTTTTAGTAACCTTTTTTTTGTCTTAATATACTTTTTATTATATAACGTTACAACATCTCTATTTTGTAAATGAGAGGACTATGTAGACACTGGCTGATACCATTAATCTAAGTACACTTAATCTACACTTAAGTCTACACATCTACTTAGCTCGTTCTGCATTGTTCTCCCATACCCCATTAATGCAATGTATACAAAATAAATTGTAACACTCTAATTTTTAAAAAGAGTTACCGTTGAATTTCTTTCCCTTCTTCTCCACAGGAATGACTTTCCGAACGGGTGGTAAAGTTTTAAGTAATCAATAATTTTCTCTTTATGACTATTCATAAGTGCCTTTTGGTCTACTTGAATAAAAAACGTTTAATTTCGATATTGAGTATACAAATCCAGAAAACCACACTAGCACTTTTAATAGTTTTCTGACGATTAATGTACAGTAAAATCGTAGTGAAGGCGAAATACCACGCTCCAAAAGCCCTGTAGGCGACCGGCCAGGAATTACCGTGCCTAGCTAGGGTTGTAACCATATACCGGAAATATCGATAATATGACGGACGATTTGGCGCAGTGGTTAAGACCTAAAGCCGCTCCGCCCAATGGGTCGAATAGTCGCGGATTTGATTCCCGCACGGGATAAATCTTTGGTGTGACCCACAATTATTGGTTTCGGTATGCCTTAGAAGATTATCGAACATGATAGAATACTAGGCATAGGATTTCACGCGGGTGCCAACATTGAACGGTGCGTGTCTATAGTCTATAGTTATGTTATATAATCGGATATTTCTTTTCTGTTGCTGTAATATATCATCACACCATATTCCTTGCGGGGTAGGCAGTGAGTAGTTGCTAATTTTACCGTTTGTTTTATTCAAAAGTTCTTTTATTCATTCATTTTGTGAATAAAATCTTCTTAATCAATTACTAGACTACGTGTCTATTCTGAAAAGTAAGGACGACGTTCTTATTTATTTTTACAAAATATCGATAATATTTATAAAAGAGCGTGTTAAAATGTTTGATATTATGGATATCTGTTAGGTATCGATATATCTATCGATATAATTATCGATATTAAAATAACTCTCTCTCAATAAGTAATCTCTAAACTGGTCGTCACGAATCTCCGGCGCATCAGTAACGCAATAAACCTGCCCTTTGACATGCGCCCCGAGTTACCGACAGCACCCATATTGGCGTTGATTGACTTAACGCGCCGTCTGACGCTGATGGGCTGGGGAATTTGGATCAAGGTGTAAAGGACAGACGCAGAGGACCGATGCTTTTCCCATTAACTGATACCTATCACATGTGAGAGTAATTTATTGGCGAATAAGACACTAGGTATATAAACCTAGTTTAGAGGGCAGGCTACTTTCTTTTTAACTGTAATTGATTATTAAATGTATTAATGCAGGTTGAAAATGATTGCAAGCAATAAATTATTTATTTATTATTTAAATAGCGACCGGCCCTGGCTTCGCACGGGTGAATTATACATATAAACCTACCTTTCACTTGAATCACTCCGTCCATTGGTGAAAACTGTATAAAAATACTTTCGGTAGTTATTGTGTTTATCGCGTTCAGACAGACAGACGCAGCGGGGGGACTTTGTTGATGTGTAACATCTAAGCTCTCGGTTGCTGGATATTTTTGGTGGGAGTGATTTTGGAAAAGGGGCGGAAATGTGTTACAGGAAACCGGGGAAGCGCGCGCTATTTGATTTGACCAATGAGCGCGCGCGGTGGAACCGGTGAAGCGCGCGTTATTTTATTTGACCAATGAGCGCGCGCTATTTGATTTAACCAATGAGTCATATCAATTTCATAGTAGCATAACATGTCAGATGTTACACATCATATGCGACTACTGTAAGGCTCGCTCGTTTTTAATATAATATGTAGTGATAGGCTGGCGCTCAGAACGCCACTTTTAAATTTAAATATTTTTACCCTCGGAAAATACAAATAATTGATCTCAGTTCACGCCTATATTCCCCAATCGGAGGCGAGGTGTATAATGTGCACCCACATTTCGCTGACAATGTTAAGTCTCGATGTAGTTTAGTAAACGAAATAAGATCACAAATGGCATATACTCCAGACTTATCTATACTAATCTATACTAATATTATAAAGAGGTAAAGTTTGTGAGGATGAGGAGGATGTTCGGGGTAATATCCGGTACTAGTCATCCGATTTTAATAATTTTTTCCACATTGGAAAGCTACTTTATCCAGAAGTAACATAGGCTATATAACTTAGACCCGGTAGGTGGCGCTGTTGTCGACTGGGTACGAAGTCGCGGGAAACTGCTAATTATTTATATATTTCGTGTCCGACCTAAGAGTCGAACCCGGGACCCTGTGATCGACTGACACCCGGCGCTACAAGACCACCAATGCAGTAATCCATACTAATATTATAAATTCGAATTAAACTCTGTCTGTCACCTTTTCACGCCCAAACCGCTGAAAAGATTCTGATCAAATTAGGGGAAGGGCATACATAGGCTACCTCTTGTCTCAAAACAACTTTAGGGTGTAAATACAACTACTAATATTATAAATGTGAAAGTTAGTAGATTTAGATGTTTTGACGTTTGTTACTCAATCACGCAAAAACAGTTAAATTCATTTGGATGAAATTTACCACACATATAGTATATTACCTGGATAACAACAAAGGATACTTTTATCCCGGACACGTGTAAGGTTCCAGTCTATAGTAAACGTGAACGAAAACGCGGGCAGAAACTAGTTAAAAATGTTATAAAATAGAATGATGTCCAGTATAATGGGAATAAGCTCCATCATTGCATTGCTGTCGAGTCTTATCTGAAGGGCAAGTCAAGAGTCGCCGTAACCGGCGAGCGTGCATGAGACGTACTATGAGAGTGAAGGAAGCCAGAGAGGTATGTCAGGAAAGAACCTGATGGAACTCTGTACTCTCTGCTTACCCCACAAGGGGTCTGGCATGATGATAAAAATACACAGATAGATAGATTGCCTTGCTCTTCCATTCCCTATTGCATTGACACCTCGGCCAATATGCAGGTGTACACCTCAGCCACCCGCGCTTAGGGAAACTAGCCAATTTTTCAATGGCCAATGGCCAATGCCCATTTTTCGCCACATGAATAGTAAAAAAAAAACAGACAGTAGCACTCCGGGAGTGCCGACAGAAGTGAAAATTGAACAATTACGTGTGTATTTTTTGAATGTTTTTATATACAGAGGTGTCTTTAACGGTAACAGTGTCGCGAGTTCAATGGTTTTTTCCCATCTCAAAAAATGCCAACATGCATGTGTATCTATGTACGTACATACACAATATATGTACATACTTATATACAGAGGTGTCGGTAACGGTAACAGTGGCGCGAGTTCAATTGTTTTTACCGATCTCAAAAAATGCCCAACGCGCCTTAAGAAGTTTTCACTTCAATAACTATGTGTGAAAAACTTTACTATACTATTTTTGAAATACTCGTAGGTACGGAACGAAAGCGGAATTCGGGTGTCACTCTCATATGTGTATTGTATAACTTGCGAGGTGGGAGTTAAAAGGGGGGAGAGGGTTGGGGTCAAAAGCTACCTCCCTGTTGGAATGCAGGCGTTACCTTGTCGCTCTTTAGCTTATTTTGCAAAATATAGAGTTTAAGAGTTCAAGTGAAATTGTCACAATAACTTCAGTGCGACAAGGATATTTTGGCCCGTGGCTGACATTGACAGTTGGCGTGAAATTAGGGTTATCATTTAGTAAAATTAATTGTTGCCCAACCCTGGCAGGTCATCCCGGCCATAGAACAAAGTTACATATGGCAAACAAAATAAATGGCATTAATACAACTCTCGTGCTTAACGAGCACAAAAGTTGCGAATGAGGTTATTTATTCCAAATACAGATTCTCCAGTATCTATATTTGGCATATATAAAACATATATATTATAGGTCATATAAATCAATCAATCAATCAGCCTATCACAGTCCACTGCTGGACATAGGCCTCTCCTAACACGCTCCATTGCACACGGTCCTCCGCCTTCCGCATCCAGTCTGTCCCAGCGACCTTTCTGAGGTCGTCGGTCCATCTAGCTGGCGGCCGTCCTACCTTACGCTTACCAAGTCGCGGTCTCCACTCTAGGACACGTTTGCTCCATCGGCCGTCGGTCCTTCTGCAGATGTGACCAGCCCATTGCCACTTTAGCTTACTGAGTTTGCGAGCTATGTCGGTAACTTTGGTTCTTTGTCGGATTACCTCGTTACGAATTTTATTCTTCAAAGACACGCCGAGCATAGCTCGCTCCATAGCCCGCTGTGCGCCTTTAAATTTGTGGACTAGTCGCACTGTGAGTGGCCACGTCTTGGCCCCGTTGTCATATATATTATAGGACTTTGTTCGTTGGAGACATCGATCTACTAGCGGTCCGCATAAGAATCACTGTAAGCGGCTTCTCGGCATGTCTCCTTGTTTTTTTTTATAATATGTCTGTTTTTTATTAATGTTAATAATTATTATATCAATGTTTACTGTCTCAGTATTGGGCAAAAGCATTTTGTCACAAATAGAGATTGAGAGAGATTAGGTTACAATCCATCACGCAGACCCAAATGTTAACGATAATATAAAGTCAATTCAACAGGGCCACGAAATAAGCGGCGCGTAATACAACGTAATAAATAGATATCACTGTATCTTTAATTTATACACATATTGCATAGAAATTACGGTGCATTTTGATGAAACGTTGTACTTGCAAAAAAATCCATATTAAAATATATACCACCTCTAAATCTACTGCAAAAATTACAAGATTAGTGCTTCGTGCTGAAGTGCGAGAAATACAATTCAAAGTGCTTATTTTCTACAACAGAAGCCAACTTTACCCAGTGCGGCAACCGAGTGGGTATCAACGCAACGCTTATCTTAGCCTTAAATCAGGTTTTTGGCCATTGAACTTAAATTAGCAAAAAATTCTCACTCATATTTATTACTCTGTAACATTTGAATCAAAGTTCTTAATGGTATAGTAACAAAATTTTATTACTAAAATAGCTTTACCATGAGTTTTAATGCCTTATATAAATCACAAAACGGGGTCTAGGCCTGAATAAGTTATATTGTACCGAACAATATTGTAAGCAAAAAAAAAATCAAAATATTACCTCGTTTTTAAGTCGACACGAAATTGTACAGAGCCTTAAAGGGTGCGTTCACATTGGCAGTTGCGCGGCGAAAGCGCTTAAGTTATGTTTACAGCACAGTACCATAATAAATGTACTGTAACCCGTACGTGCGCTTTGTGTGATTGGTGCGCAGGAGGCGGGCAGCTAGGCGGCTGTCGCTCTCCGTTACTGCCTGCCCGGACTCGTGTTTCAAAAACAAAATTTGTATATTACCACTGAGTCATTATGCACTACATACTGGAAAAGACTGAAAAGAGCTTTTTGTAGATCGCATTATTGAAAACTTGCTGAGAGATCCGCTAGGAGGTCGGAATACTTCAGCCGCACAAGTGCGTTGCCCCGGGTGGACCGCGAGGAGGTATATTCTGACCAATGTTTACCCCATTATGGAGTTTGGAGCCCCACTAGGAAATTCAGCGAAGGATGCAAGCGGCTGCACCAGCTGACACCAGAGGCTAAATAATGGATCCTTCACTCTGACATAAAATTTTGATCCCATTATTGAAAGTACATCGCCATACGGTGATGATGACTAGAAAAGACACCTCAAGTTTATTTGTTGTAGCAAAAGTTAGAATACGTACACTCTAGCTCCTTTTGTTCCAGGTGCTTTCCGAAACGTGACTTTCGAGTGCTAAGTTTTATATGAAAAAAATTTCCTTTATGTGCACTGAGATAATGTTTAAACAACTCCAGAAACAAAAGAATTTATTATTTATGAAAACACAAACTTCCCCGCTAACCCCGCGGTCATCAATTAACGCACCATTTTTTGTTTGACATTACGTCTCTTGTACGTAGTACCATACAAAATCACTCAATGAATATGATATGACTCGTGCGCATATCACGCGGATTGCGGTAGCATCTAGCCAGCATTACTCGTGTTGCGCAAAAATAGAAGTTGCAGTATCGGAGTATATGACACGCATATGTGGCGCATTCTTCAATGTGGACGCACCCTAACATGATACCCAAACTGAAATTTGCACCGTGACTGCTAAAAATTACATACACCATAAAATTAAGTATAGGTATAATACACGACAAAGTATAACAACTCATGGTAGTAATAATATAAATTATAATATCAGCTTAATCTGTCCCGCTACTGGGCAGAGGCCTTCTCTCACAAATCGAGGTAAAAGCGATTAGGTCATACTCCAGTATGACCTAATCTCTCTCACCTCGTGGTGGGCCACGCGGACCCATTGCGGATTGGTGGAGGCAGATTTGTGGCCACCTGCTGTTGGAACTTATTAAGCCACCTATTAGGCTTCCAACATGGCTTAACGACCACCACATGAAGTGGTAAGCGGGACCAACGGCTTATCGTGCCTTCCGAAGACTCATGGTAGAGCAACAGATTATTTGAAAGATTGACACATTATTGCATAATCACGTCCGTAGTATATAAAAATAAGAAACTAGCACATCAATGCATGCGACAATCATGCAATAGTAGGGTTGCCAAGTATATTGTCAAAAACAGTATTACTGTCTGTCTTTACTGTCTGGCTACCCGCGAGGGATCTGGCGTTATGATTTATTTATCTATCTATTTATATCATTACGCCCGATTCCTTCAGGGGTAGGCAGAGAGTACAAAGTATTTTCTCCTACGCAATGATCTGGATGCTTTACAATAAGATTAGCCAGCGATAGCCAATCACAGATCCACGTGGAAGATTATGGGGGAGACTTTTGCCCAGCATGGTTATAGGTATAGGTTAACAAACAAAAAGAAATACTGTTTACTGTTCAATAAATCTGAAACAGGTACTGGTTTTACCAACTAACACAACCTTAAAAGATTTTCCGCGTCCTCTTTCACGAGACGTTAAAAAATTGCATTTCATATAAGTCAAATACTGTATTTTTTCGAAATACTATTTAATTTCTTTCTCCAACTTTATAATCGGCAACCCTACGCCACAATGACTAACGATACCGCAAACAAAATAAAATAACCACGCCTAACTATAAAAAGTGGTAAGAAGGTTGAAAATATCTCGAGAGCCCAGTACCTACGTGACTCAATAAACTTGTATGGGGTTTGTATTGGTAGTTGCCACGAGTGTGTGTTTGTGTGTATACAATGTGTATTTGGTATTTGCTTGTAACAAGTTATTAACGGACAAAAGGTACATTTGACGTGTATAATGAGGATTTGGAAGTAGGAATTTCATTTTACATTAAATATTATATTTCCACCTGGACCGATAACAAGCCCTATTTAATGAAACCGTTAATGCGATATATTTGTCAAAATTTATATTAAATTTTTTTTCAACGGACTTATAAATATGAAAAGCTGTGTTGTTTGTTTAGATGTTCCTATGGCCATCTTCCGGTTTCATCATCAGACCCTAAGCACCACCTAGGGATAAACTCAAACAATCCAACGAGTCCACACGACGGGGTTTGAGGGATGTAATTGAGGTGTTCCCATAGCCACCTTCCAGCACCACAGCTTGATCGTTAGGCAGCTCTATGGTACCATATTATTACGTTGGCACCCAGTTCTGGCCCATGTTTAAAATTTCATGTCTCCAGTTTATCGGGAAGTTAGTTTAAAATCGTTTCCAAAATTTGGACCGAACAAGCAGACAGACCCCAAAGCGAGTTGATAAAAACGAGGTAATAATAAAAAAACAACGTTGATAGTTGTTTAATAAAGTAGTTATGTATGTCTTTATAATAAGCCGAAAGATGTCCACTGCTGGACATAGGCTTGCACTAAATCGCTACGAAGACGGGCTTTGATCTGTATGCATCCAGCTCGTATGACTTACTATTGACAAATTTATCAAATGGACACATTGTTACCTGTCACCTGTTGTTGTCACTTTTATTATACAGTGTATTTATATATTTATTGTATAGTACGTTTGTATATTTATCATAAATTTTAAATTGTTTTTTCTTGCTGCTTGAGACTCTGTAAAATACGCATTAAATTTTAGCACTATCTAATTAGGAAGACGAAACTGACTCCTGAAACAGGTATTGTACACCTAGCTCTAGGGTCAGGTCCTAACTTTATCTGCAATGTTATATTGTATGCCAATAAAAAATTTTGGCATAAAATAAGTTGCAATAGGATTAGTAAGCTGAAGTAGCAATGGGCGGGCCACATAGTACGAAGATTGGACGGGTGTTGGGGCAAAAGATTCTAGAGTGGAGACCACGTATTGGCAAGCGCAGCGTGGGACGGCCGTTCACCAGATGGGCCGAAGATCTTGTGATGACCGCAGAAAGTCGTTGGATACAGGTGGCATCGGCTGCGATGGAAAGCGATTGGGGAGGCCTATGTTTAACAGTGGACGAGTATAAGCTGAGATGATGATGAAAGAAGGTTTTTTTAACGAAAATAGTTATACAAGGATCTGTTGGCCCGCGGCCAGTATTGATATATACTGTCATCAAGTGAAATGTCACATCATGACAGTCGCAGAGATGCCGTTTGCTATTCTTTTTCATTTTAATTGGTAACCGTGCTGACCCACTTGTTGAAATATTTCCCTGGAAGCAGGAAGATTTTACTAAGTGATAACCCTTATTTCACACCGACACTCCCATGTCTGTCAATGTCATCCACGGGCCAAATGATTCTTGTCGCACTATATTTGTATTTATATCAATAATTAAATTTAAATTTAATAAAGACGCAATGATTATGTTTGCCGACAAATTAATATGGTTAATCGCGGCGAGATTTTGTTTTGTTTTGATTTTAGTATTATTTGTATTCTCTTGTACCTCGGTCGAATTTGAACGCAAGACCGCGATATAGCCAGCCAGACTATGATACACCAACAAGGTAGTGACTAGACCAACCGTCCGTTAGGAATCAGTATTATTAATATCGCACCAAATACAGTTTCGGTTTGTTATAACAATAGTTATAGTAACCAACAAAGACAGCAACTAAATATTTGCTGTCTTTGTTGGTTCACGCTATTTCCTTATGAGGCAAACAGGAGCCTTAGCGGTATTGGGACCGTTGTGAGCCAAATACAGAATTATGTAAATATTACTGTTGTTATTTCATAATAGGATATTTCATGTGCGTAGATATAAGTTCGATCATGGAATTGAGCTCGGCTGGGCAACATTTAAGAAACTGTTTCTTTTAAATGGGGAAATCCTCATAGACTTCCGCCAGCCTCGGCGGAAGCTCTGGGATCTCCTTTAGGAACGCACCGATGTAACATTTGACCGGTACAAAACGCAGTGTCTTAAGACAAAAGACTTCGTAACTTGTTAGTGAGACAGTCACTACGACGTGGTGAGAAGATTGCTCAAGATATGTCTACACGTATGCTCGGGGTTTTCCTGCGGGACCGAATTAGAAAGGAGGAACATCTGGACACAGCTCTTAGAATTGCCAAACTTAAGTGTAATTAAGCTAGGCACCGGCTTACATAACCTACAGTCGATGGGCAAAAAGGTTCATGAACGATGACCAAGTACGCGAAGAAGACTACCACGGTAGGCTCCTAACAAAATGGACTAATGACCTGGTATTAATTTTGGTATTACTGTTGTCAGAAGTGCCATCGTATATGGCTGTTAGTTGCGTTAATTTCTTGGTGTATCGAGTGTTGCCCTAAACAACGATATAGCTATGTTTATAACTACGCCAAATCCCACGCGAGGGAAGCAAGAGCCCAGAGTTTAAACAGGTTTTTTTGCTCTTATACGAGTATACATATATATATATATATATACCACCGGCCACATAGCCGACGCAGCGCGACGGGAGCTCGACAGTGGCGGGACTTTGGAGTTTTAATATACGGAAATGTACGGAAGACGTCACACAGCGCAGTCCCGATCATCGCGACAGAAAACGCCACGACCGAACGTAGCTGAGCGCTTCCGTCGCGCTCCCGTCGCGGTCCGTCGGCTGTTTGACCAAACCAAAGGTTTAGGTTTCTAATGCCTCTTTCCATTCCATCGGAAATAGTCTTAAAGGCATGTTCCCCCATAAACGTAATCATAAAGTGTAGGTACCAGCACAAAATAGCGACAGAAGGCCGGCTCCATACAACGAGCGCTAACAGGCGCACGTACACAATCGAAAGAAAAAAAGGGAAAGAGAATTAAATATAAAGACAAGCCTGCTGAGTTTTTTCACCAGGTTTTCTCAGTGGAGGGCACGTTCCGATCCGGTGGTAGATCAGTAGTTAAATTAGTTTAAAAAATATTATTCGACTAATTGTAAGTCGATTGGGTCGACCGACTCGGCGTGTGCGTGCGTGTGAATGACCTACGATGATGACTGAGGGGATTTACAGCTTCACCGTGCGAAAGGGCGAGCGTGCAACAACTTCAGTTGAACCCACGAGCAAGGGCGCAACTATCTCAAAAGCGTCTAAAGGAGGAACGGCCGCGGCTTGAGCTGTCGCTATGTTGAGATCATATATTAGTTATCTCGTCGTGGTGTTTGCACCGGCGGGCTGGCAAAGGATTTATCGATCCCGCCGGCGGGTCGGAGCTTGATTCTGTGTGCGGTCGACCGATTCGATCCGAGATCGTCCTAAGCACGCGTTCGTGTATGCGACTATTCGACTGTTAGCGCCTGTACTCTGTACATATTTATTGTGTGGCACCAGCTTCTGTTCCCAACATTCCCGGAAACGCTCCATAATGCGCCAAGTGCTGCAGTAAACGATTTCCTGCGAGATTATAACTCAAGCCCGAACAGGTGTTAAACGTTTTCACGATGGTGTAATATTTTCATATTATTTGAACTGAATAACCACAAAAAATAAAAATAATAAGTTTATTTAAGCACTTCTTAACGGCGGAGAAAAACATAGTGCCGAAAAAATTTAAAATAATTCGAAGGACATGAAAGGAGACCCAACTTAAAAGCAAGAACAGGAGAAATTAAGCTTTAAGTGCCTATTCAAATAATCGCATTTTTGTGTTACGTACATTTTACATTTTGCTAGCGATGTATTCTAGTATTATTGCGTTAATAGAGCGTTTGGCATCATCATCATCATCAGCCCGTGTCAGTCCACTGCTGGACCTCTCCCATGGCACGCCACTGAGCTCGATCTTCAGCTCTCCTTTTCCAATCCCTGCCCACTGCCTTACGAATATCGTCACCCTACCCAGCTACAGGGCGCCCTACACTACGTTTGCCGACACGCGGTCTCCACTCAAGAACGATTCTGCAAACTGAAGCGTACAATAGGTACATTTAGTTTCTGAAAATCGATAAAATCATCGATCATTTGATAAGCTTTGACTCTAAATAAATAAATAATCATCATCGATAACTTTTAGTAATCTATACATCTCGTACTTTATCCTACAACCAATAGAACTGCCTGGTTGGTCTAGTGGCGAATAATTCGCGTTGCGGTCACGAGATCCTGGGTTCAAATCCCAGGTCGGACAAATGTAGTTTTGTGCCCGGTATATGGCAATAGGATCGCCCTTTATTACAGGGGACAGTAGGTGTGCACAGTACACCTTTGCGAGAGTATGTTTATTTCTTTGGTTAATCTTTTTTTCTTTTTAAAACGTAGCCCTACACTATAATTTATCCCTGTGCCGTGCGTGTGTTTACAAACATACACAAATACTCAGACCGAAATAAATAATTGTGGGTCATAGAAAGATTTGTCCCGTGCAGTAATCGAACCCGTGATTATAAGACACAGTGGGCGGAGCGGCTTAAGCTTTTAACTACTGTGCTAAATTGTCCCTTTTAACTTGCAATGTTCGTATATCTGTCTGTGTCTTTCCGGTTCAAATCCCGTGATCCATTTTTCAAGTTCATGAGCTAAAATTTGGCACACGTATGTTAAGTCAGTGACCATGAAGCTGGTCTGATGATGAAGTCGGAAGATAACCATTGGACCATGTGAACTATACAACGTAATACCCCCGTTTTTAGGCTTGTTAGAATGGTATTATCAAGTCCTATACAACCAGTTAGTGTTTACGGTCTAATGATGAAGCCGAAAGGAGGCCAACTACTCAATATACCCCTCTCCCCCTGTTTGCGCTAGTTGGATTTGTGGACTTGACGAGTAGTTTAGACCCGGATGGTGTCTGGTGGTGTCTGATGATGGAGTCGGAAGAAAGCCATAGGAACTCCTCAACTAAGCAAGATATCTTCTTTCTGTTTATGCTATAAAAGCTTGTTTTTAAAAATAAAATATAAAATAATATCAGCCTATATATAAAATAATATACTGCCCCCTGCTGGCCTTCTCTCAGAAATCAAGGTGAGAGAGTAGGTCATACTC
The DNA here is from genome assembly GCA_905147815.2 of Phalera bucephala. Classification (NCBI taxonomy): domain Eukaryota; kingdom Metazoa; phylum Arthropoda; class Insecta; order Lepidoptera; family Notodontidae; genus Phalera; species Phalera bucephala. The sequence goes on along the minus strand of LR990609.1, from coordinate 23,346,422 downwards.
CACCACGCGGACCCAATGCGGATTGGTAGAGGCAGGATTGTGGCCACCTGCTGATGGAACTTATCAAGCCGCCTATAAAGATTCCAACTCGGCTTAACGACTACCACATTAAGTGTTAACCGGAACCAACGGCTTAACTAATGCCACATACGGTCACAGATCTCAGGCCAACCAATTATATTTTTTTCTCATTACTTTTGGAGTCCAGGTCCCGTGGTCTGTCATCTTCAAACGAGTAGACATTATGGATTTGGTCGTAAATGGCATTATTGAAAGTACATTGCCATTTGCTTATGAATAAGTTGTAGTAATTTAGCATGCATTCTCATAGTTCTGGCACAACGGCTTGATCTACAAACTTTACCAAATGGGTGTGCCGGACAGACTCGTGCTCAACTTACGAGAGAAACTTCGTGTCGAATCGCGCCTTTCGGTATCGCGTCGAAATGACGCGCTCTACCCGCCACTCCATACAAGCTGGTGTCCCATAAGGCTCAGCTCTCTCCCCCCTCCTATTCAGCCTTTACAAGAACGATATTCCTCGTTCGAATAAGGTGAATCTAACTCTATTCGCGGATGATACGCTCGCTATGTCTCGCATAGGAATAAGGGTTTTATTACCAGAAACCTTCAGGCAGCCGCCCACACCCTAGGGGATTGGTTCGGGAAGTGGCGTATTGAGGTGAACCCGGACAAGAGCGCTGCGGTGTTCTTCTCCAGAGATGCCAACCCGCGCCCCTCCCTGCGCCACCCCAGAAGTAATCTCGGTCAAGTGCCCATGTTCGACCTACCTATTCCCTGGGTCAAACAGGTCAAACATCTAGGGGTCACCCTAAACAATACCATGACCTTCGGATTGCACATCAAGCGAGTCCGTAACCGAGCAGCCTTTGTGCTCGGTCGTCTTTACGCGATGATCTGCGAGCGGAGTAAAATGTCCCTTAGGAATAAGATGACACTTTACAGAACTTGTATACGGCCCATCATGACGTACGCTTGTGAGGTATTCGGGCACGCCGCCCGCTCTCACATCGATATACTCCAAACGGTTGAATCCCGTTTCCTCCGCAAAGCCGTCGGAGCCCCGTGGTTCATATGGAATGTAGATCACCATTCCGATTTCGGTCTCGAACCTATTCGCGCCTTTATAAAAAGGCAACAACCCGATATTTCGCAAACGCGTCCAGTCATAGAAATCCGTTAATTGTAGCCGCCGCCGAACCTAACTCCCCTCCTATCAGCCGCTACCGCCGTCCGCGGCATGTTCTCACCGACCCTCCCGATGCCCTTACATCCCTTCTTTCGGATACAGATACCGCACGCAGGATCAGACACCGACCTTGCCGGCGAGGTCGAAGTATCCCTTGCCCGCCGGCCGGTGCAGAGCACCACGGCGAGACACCTAGTATACGCCCTCCCCCATAACGACTGCCCAAGCCGAGGCCGTTCCTCCTAGAGGAGCCCTTGGCTAGTTGCCCCCTTGCCCTTCTGGCTCGAGCGTAGAAGTTGCACGCTCGCCCTCTTGTCCGGTGAAGCTGTAAAGGCCCCACGGCCAAAATCGTAGATCATTAACACACACACACACACACACACAAAAAGCATTCTTACAGTATTCTGAAATTGGTCGGTTTCGTGCAAACACGATCGGACGCTGATACATGCAATTATACCGCACGGCGCAATGTGAGTTAGAGCTACGAGGCATTTTCATTTAGCACTCTATTACGGCGGGACGGTCGCGTGTTATGAACCACTTCGTTGCTACGTGTGGTTTTTTCACTGCACCTTCCTTGTGGAGCAACGAAACCGGCGACAATTTTGTAATCTATATCTTGCTAATATTATGAATGTGAGATGTTTCGACGTTCGTTACTCAATCACGCATAAACCGCTGAACGAATTTGAATAATATTTGACACACAGTTAATTTACATGAAAAAATACATAAGATACTTTTTATTCCGGAAAAATGTTGAATTCAATCAAATCAATTTATATTGTACGAAGTTCACGGGCTAATCTAGTATCTTTGTAAATTTAATTTATTCTTTACGGTATAAAAAAAAATTGCTTTAGTGTTATTCTGATATATAAACTATATTACTGTAAAGTTTTATCAATATCCTTTCAATCGTTTTTGCGTGTATAATAGTAATAGTATTATAATTCGCGAGGCGTTCATAAATCTGTTACTATGTCGTTATTATTATAAATGCTGTAATATAGCGGTGTTTGTTACGATCATCAACGTTAAGCAGCGTTCAGCACAGTCAATCGGAGATGGGTGACCGTTTGTGACATTACCATTTTTGAGTTGGTTCCGATTGCCACCTAGTGTTACCGTCCTGGGACATCTAACATATTTTTTCACCGCAGGACAACCCCCGTGGACACGCTTGTATTAATCATTTCTTTGTAACTAGTTAATTAATTTACAAATTAGTTCATTGATGGTGTTTCAAAAAAATATATTACTATTGGTGTGATACACGTCACGGCGGACGATCCACGCGTGAAAGTGTGGAGTTAATTAAAAATTTCTCTTTCAAGAATTTGTATAATTGAGCAAAATATTCTCAATTTTATTCTAATTGGTATATCATCTACATCTACGCAATAATGATTACAGGATTATAATTGTTAGTTATGTAACGATCAGGCCATCCGTGGGCGCAAGTGTCTTTGGTAAACCTTAGAGTTCAAAGTAAATACACAAAGAATTCTGTGTTATAACACCGCATGGAGCACACTCGCTGCTTTCTATAAATGTCTACTACTGATAGTCGCGTATTAATAATGTATATGTAAGTACTGCACTTTAAAGGCAAGTACCTACTCAAAAACGATTGAAGGAGATCAATGACATGCATAATATTTAGGGTACGCTCATTTCACATAAAATCTTCAAAACTGTTTCCATAGGGAAACAATGAAAATCGCTGTAAACTTGTTCCGAAGGGTATTCCTGCGCCGTAGTCCTCTATGTGATCGCTTCTTTGTATTAAGTCGAGAAACGGAGCTACTTGAGAAACCGACCGAACTAATGACGTCACAACTCGTTCTGACTTTACATACAGCTTCAAATTTAGGTAGGTCTCTAACCAATAGTTAAGACGACCATAAAATGATAAGAAACAAACACCGAGCGTCGCAACGTATTGCAGCACCGTACCTTTAATAACCAATCATGTATCACTACAGCACTAACAAAATTTTAATATACCAAGTTAAGTGCATAATAACAATACTGTTACAACCGTTTCCCAGTTTGAATACACTATAAATTATTACAAAACTGGCAATATATTGGTATCGCCGAGCAAGTTTGGGCCTTATTGACCGGGATACACGAGTTTAGGTGTTTCAAGCTAATAGTGGTAGTCTTTAGGCGGCCACAAGAACATAAAAGCTAGTCTGGGAAAGGAGGGAATACATACTAGAAGTCCAACTTCTTAGCTTGGGACATTGATAACATTTTTACGCACTTTTTTTCCTTACACCTTACATACACATGTGAAATATCACACCTTCTATTCCAAAAACATAAACCTATCCAAACGCAAAGCCACACATGTGCTGCTGAGGGTCATAACTTTACATCATCGCTGGAAACCACTGTAGATCCAGGCTTGTAGTGGAAATGTGTAGCAGACAATGTCAAAACAGTGATATTAAAACCCAATACCATAGCTCACAAACTAAGCTAGCTTTATTTACACAGGCACACTAGCTTCAGGCATCAAATACTCTGGGTATGCTGAACGAGCTGAGAAACCAACCTGTTTGCACGAAGCTAGAAACACTACCTTGGTAGCACAATCATTCTAGCCTGAAACAGTCTCGTGTAAGCCAGCCATAACACGCCCGCATCAAAGTTAACGCGGCTGAATGAAGTTTGGAGTTGCATTTACTGAACCAACATGAGTTACCGAGTGAGGGTAAATGCTTTAGCAAATGTTTGCGATGTAGTGTGAACGCGGACAGTTCCGTTCGGTGCGCTTTTGTGGGTTTTATTGTCGGGATATTGATGAGTGTTATTTCTGGTTTATATATAAAGCGTAATAAATGGGTTTTGATTCTGTATCATAAAAACGTTTTACACGTTTATAAGATATTGTGGGTACTTATTTTATTCCACATTAATTCTCAAGAAAACGAGAGCCTGATAATTTATTTATTGAAATTACCAGTAGCCAGGAAGGAAATATTATTTGTATTACGCCTTAATCATCATGTATCATATCTATTTATACCAAACCAGCACGCAAGACCGGTAGCTGGTATTTTTTAAGTAATTTTCTGTTACAGATTTTCCCTATATGACAAAAGAGGTCTACCGATCGCTGGTGATAAAATATTGAGTTTCATTTAGTATACTTATTAATTTTGTGTGTGTGTGTGTGGGTGTGTGTGTGTGTGTGTGTGCGTGTGGGTGTGTAAATGATCTACGCTGTTGGCCGCGGGGCCTTTACAGCTTCACCGGACGAGAGATCGAACGTGCAACCACTACGCTTGAGCCAGAAGGGCAAGGGGGCAACTAGCTCAAGAGCGCCTCAAGGAGGAGCGGCCTCGGCTTGGGCAGTCACTATGGGGGAACGCATATACTAGGTGTCTCGCCGTGATGCTCTGCACCGGCCGTGGCGGGCAAGGGATTCTCCGACCTCGCAGGCGAGGTCGGTGTCTGATCCTGTGTGCGGTATCTGTACCGTTAATCCGTGTTAATATGTGAAATAAATAAATATCGTGTCCGCTGTTTCCGTGACCCTACGCCTAAGATCTCTGGCGACGTCTGCACCGGCATCAATCACACTAAACGCGAGCGATATACGGATACAAATGTAGGGTAAACAGAGAAGTACTTAACTACCAAGTAGTAATAATTAGTGGTAATTGGAATTAATCTTAGCTTAGAGCTTACATTATATTAGTATCTTGCAAAGGGCCTCTACGTATTGGACCCAGGTCTCCATAAAACCTTTCAAAAGTCCGGGTAAAACCTTTCACAGGTTTTACCCGGACTTTTGAAAGCGAGCGACTTAGCGAGTAGTAATAGAATTATTACTGACTTTCAATAGGAACACATTCAAACAAGACGGTGGGTAGAGCCAGCATTAAGCAAAAAGGGGTAAAAAAAGCTTAGTATTAGGTGTTTTTTTCCATGTTTTTATTTTAAGTTATGCAACAACAATTTAAAAATTCCTAAACCATTTTAACGTAACCCACAATATATTACAACAAATAGATACCCCACAAAAATGATAACTAGCTCAATTTGCGAATCGGAACTCGGACATACAGCGTTTTTGCTGCATTATTAATAAATTAGTGTGATTTATCAAAGCAATTATTACCGCTACACACTTACGGTAAACGATTTATAGCGTGTTTATGTGTACCTATAGTGTGACAAGGATCTATTGGCCTATTGATGAAATTGACAGGGGGCGTTAGAGTGAAATTAGGGTTAAGATTTAGTAAAATTTTCCTACTTCCAAGAAATTTCAAGAGGTAGGATGGCACGGTCACTGATTAAAAAGAACTTGGGTAAATTTCATAGCAAACGGCAACTCTGCGACTGTCATTAAGCGACATTTCACTTGATGTCAACTTTAGTTCCGATTTTGGCCGCAGGCCAAAAGATCCTTGTACGACGGTCCTGTTATCTCCCTTTCTGTCATCTGTCATTTGACATTCGAAAGAAGAAAACAAAGCATTGTAAATGGTGAGTTTAGTATTTTATAAGGCCGGTATAGTATAATACTGCAGAAAGAACAAATTGATAGCTTGTTCCAGACGTGGCGGGGGTAAAAGGGATATCAGAAACAAAATAGTTTTAATACGCTACTTACATTTGATCATATATTTTTCAAAATTAATTCAATTACCCGAATAACTTGATAACAAGGATGATTATGAAATTGATGAAGTGCCCCACCCTGGACAGTAAAGCGATGGATACTTTACATACCAATAGCGACGGCCGTTTTGAAGGAAATCTAAAAGGCATGTTTTATCACTTTGTTACAATTACCTGCACTCGTGCACATATAAGAATATATAATAGCAGCCTATACTGCCAACTGCTGGACAAAGGCCTTCTCTCACAAATCGAGGTGAGAAAGATTAGGTCTTAATCCACCACGCGGACCCAGTGCGGATTGGCGGAGGCAGGTTTGTGGCCACCTGCTGTTGGAACTTATCAAGCCGCCGTTTAAGGCTTCCAACTCAGCTTAACGACTACCACATTAAGTGGTAGCCGGGACCAACGGCTTCACGTGCCTTCCGAAGCACGGAGACGCTCGAATATGAAAATGCCACAAACGGTCTGCCATCTCGGGCCGACCGAGTCGAATGCTGCTTAACCTTGGTAATCGGTAAGAACACCGCGGTCGCACAGCGCTACGAGCGCCTCTTGTAAGAATACATAATGGTTAATATTCCACCAACATTACACATTATAATTCGATAATATATATTCGATAAAGTTTTTGAAATTGAAACAAATTGACGACATCACTCTTCGATTCCCCGCCAAAACACTCTTAATTTTTTATTCAAAATTTTATTATCTTATTTTAAAAAGTTATTTTCTTATTTTTAAAAGGTTTACAAAGTTAGATCCCATTTTACGGCTGTTTTAGATAAGAAGTTTATCATTATGGTTGCAACACATTATGTCAGCATGCAGTCTTTTCCTTCGCCATAAATGAGTTTGGCTTTTGCCTGTGCATGTCAAATGTATTAAGGGTCATGTCACGCTTGCGCATGCTGCTAGCTAGCGCGACGTAAATGCTCGGTGACCGTACCGCCAGTATAGTTTGTAGCAACCTTTACTTTCTTTCGAAACACTGTTTCTGACAAGAAAATAGTTACATATACAGAATAATGTGTGCATTTGTGTATGTCACTTTTCATGTTTGTAAACGCACCCACGACATAGGAATAAATCCTAGTGCATGTAAAAAAATGTACCTAAAACGACAAAATTTAATATAGTACAAAGGGGATAAACTACTTCCTTTGAAGCGGCCTCTAGCTATGAAATGCAAAAATATAATAAGTGGTCACCCGCATTCCATAACATATGCCTACTCAAGCGATAACCGGAACACATGTAAAACTTAATAAAATACACCACCATGCTTATATTCTCTAAACAGGGCGGGCAGTAGTGCACCCATATTTCGCCTAATATGTCCCAATGTACGGTCGAACCATTATACCAGGCACAATTCGAGATTCCGTACTACTACTGAGAATATATCGGTAGAAAAACCCGAACGAATTCTTGTCCGATTCGAAATCAGAACCTGATGGTTGCTAGCTCACTATTTACCTATGCTACTAGTCCAACGACACGGCCTTGATAATATATAACACATTGAGATATAACACGCATTTAGTACAAGCTAAGAGTTGCTCAGCGAGCTATGAAAAGAGCTATGCTCGGCGTTTCTCTAGGATTTCGTAGGATTACTACGGTGAAGTGGCAATGGGTGGGCCACATAGCGCGAAGATGGGACGGACTTTAAGGCAGAAAGATTGTAGAGTGGAGACCACGCATTGGCAAGCGCAGCGTGGGACGGCCGCCTGCCAGATGGACAGGCGATCTTGTGACGATCACAGGATATCGTCGGATCGGACCGGTTGCGCTGGAGAGCGATTGGGGAGGCCAAAGTTTAGCAGTGGATAAGTATAGGCTGAGATGATGATCATACGATTAGTTAAGTTCATCCCTAACTAAAAACAAAATAACACGGTACGTTCCCATTGAACCTTTACGAAAGAAGGAAAATTTTCTCAGAAGGTAAGTCGTATTTTTCGAGCTCAATTATATGCAAAATGCGATCTATAAGTGCACTTCGACGTCGCATCGCAAAAGCCCTCAAGTCTTAAGGGGCTACAGCGGTTAAAACTTTTTTTTACACCATGCACTTCAAGAAGTATATGGATTTAGATTTGAATGTTTAGAAATATGATTTTTGACTCTATCTTACCATGACCGAAGACTGAGTTTTATGTGAAAGGCAAGTCAAGATTCTCCGTAACTGGCGAGCGTGTATAGTGAGAGTGAAGGAAGTCAGAGATGTCTGTAAGGAAAGAACCTGTTGGCACTCTGTGCTCTTTGCGGGGTACTTCAAGGGATCTGACGTAATAATATAGATAGATAGATTTTTGACCCTTCATTTTAGAATCTCGTAAAAGGAATACACGGTTAAAAGAAATTTTCTCGATAGAAAAAAAATAATGTCATCTCAATTGCTTTACGTTTTCCAATTCTAACGTGACACGCTTAAGAACTAGTCAATAGATTTTACAGTTATACAGTAAAGTTTTTTTAGAAGACGATAACATTTATTTTTGCTCATACGTGGTTTATTTCTGTGCACGCGCTCAATATATCCGCCCCTATAATTAATTGGTAATGTAATTGCATCACTGTCACTCTCCCGGTCGATAAGTGGTCGATCGCGGTAGCCCCTTAAGAGCTACGGCAATTGCAGTTGAACGCTGCTAAAAAGAATAAATATACATAACTAGTCTTTTTACTTTTATTTAATTGCTTACTGTTGTTCTTGTTAAGTCTTCACTTCGTGTCTGTATTGGAAATAGGGTTTACTGGTTGGTATATTGTCGCAATAGAGTGAAGATTTTGAATATGAGAAAAAGATCTTTACAAAAGGAAAAATAAACTGCTCCCTGCGCCCTTCCGAATGTAGATTACTGCAGCTTATTCAATTCTTTCACTTTTAGTAAGACAAATTTCTATTTTTAAGCAATCATAAAATAAATAAAAATCATATGCAAAGTTCTATATCATCACGCCAGATCTCTCGGCAGATAGTACAGACTTCAAAAAGGTTTTTTCCTTACAGGTGCAAAGTTCATAAATGTAATAGATTGAAATTTGTAAAATTTGCATCTCCAATGTTTTCAATGTTATAGTCGGTTCCTTTATTTAATTCAAGGATAGACTTGCCTACTAGCAGTAGAATTGTTAAATATCTTATATGAAAAACCTGTTGAAATACTACTAACAGTGAACAAATGGCTTCGTCCGAAGACCGCTTGGTCTAGTGGTTAAGAATTTAAGCCGCTTCGCTCCGGGACAAATCTTTGTGGAACCCACAAATATTTGTTTCGGTCTATGTGATTGTATACGTGAATTTCATGTTTTTAAACGCACCTACGACAAAGAAATAAGACAACGGGTGAGGCTACGTTTATTTTTAAAAAGAAGAAATAATAGTGTAGTTAAATATAGGAACCGGACATAAGACAACGATATTATAGTTTGTGGTTACTTTCGGTATTGAAAAGTATACCTATAAAAGCATATCCGACGGGGGACGACATGTGCCGCCCCGCAGAGCAGTGTTATCTCCCGTATATAGTTCAGTACCTTACAAGTACCCACGTCCCGTCGGGCGACGCGTCGCCGTCCCGCCCCGTCGGATACGTGCCCAGCCTTTACTGGAAACGTTAAAACAAAATCAGCAGTGTCCATACATTTTGATGTAATCGGTACGACTTTTTTGTATAAAATAGCAAATTTTTTTTAACTTCCGGTGAGTGTCGTCTTGGTAATAGTTGATGGTACCAATGTGTACTATATCACCTGTTTCAGGTGTTTCGCACCTGTTCCTTACACCTTGTATAATTAGACTAAAACGCCATTATTTTAAATAGATATCGTAAATGAATAATCAAATATAGTTTTATAAAAGTAGTAAGCAGAAACGAATAGAAATACCCATATACTGGGGGTTCATACAGGCGCAGGCACTAGCCAACCTTACATAAAGTAAAACATAAGTTAAGGGGTTCAGTGTAGAGCTTAAGTTGCTCTAACCCACTAGATTGAGTAGTCGCAGGTTCAATCTCCGCATTGGATAAATCTTCGTGTGATATATTAATATTTGTTACGGTGTGGGTGTTTGAAGATGTGAATGTGATGGGGTTTCACGTTTGTAATCGCACCCATGACACAGGAACAATTCCTAGTACTGTCGCAGGTGGTCGGGCTTTTAACTGATCATGTTTTTGGCTAAGGTTACATTTCCTCTGATCCTCAAACTCCTAAGCTTCTCGGTCGATTTGAGCCGTCCCATCTGGTCGCCTTAGATTCCCACTGCGAAAGATCTACCTATGTCAAAACTTATCATGAAACGTTTTTAAGATACTAGGCTCCTTAGTCGCTTTTGCCATTCCTGAGTTCAGAATGGGGGATCTGCTTCGCAAGCCTTTTCTCTGGCATTCGACAATCGTGGCCACTTCATCTGAACATGCCTTTAGTCCAGTAAGCAGCGTCGGTAAAAAGTCAATTTAAACTTGGCCGTTCATTGTGTAAATTGTTGCCTTAACTTTTTTCGTTGTCTGTTCGTATCTACTCGACCGTTCTCGAATACGTTGGTTTCTTTTTTAATGGAAAGAGGTATTACATTGAGTTGTTGGTGTAAACAATGTAATCCGTTGTACAATGTAAACTGTAAATAGTAATATTTATACGAAACTTGCCAAGAGAGATTGTGGCCGGGAATTGTGGTTAACAATGCGGCATTATAATAATGATTTTGTATAAATTATTATTATAAAAAAACACCACCGGGGGCGGTAAAGTACCGCTTTTATACCTGGCACAAATCCAGGTATATTTTGATAAGAAAAAATTACACTTACTAAGATTCGAATTGAGAAATTGTGAATCCTCAATGCTTACATATTAATCCACTCTAATTACAGATATTTTGTATTTCTTCAAACACTATGATAGCTTGACCAAATAAATTGCACACTAAACCTAAAATAATTATTTTATATAAATATTTTAGATAATCATCTGTCTCTGTTCCACCTGTATGATTGCAGATCGATATCGGAAGCCATACGACACAACCGCTAAATGCATCTGGAACACGCATTCCAAACACGAGTCTTAAATACTGAATAATTCCTTACACTACAAATCGATTAGGCTTATGAGACATTCTTTACATCAGAAAGAAATGTTCGATTATTCGGACAGTCAGGTTGAGATGTTGATCAACAAGTCTGATCGCAAGAATACTAAAGCTTCTGAGAGGTAGTACGGTGTTACTCAAGTGTGAACTATTTTAGCAGCGCAAAGGTCTCCCTTTATATTTCCACAAATATCGATCCTTTGGTATTACGGGCCATCAGTATCCGCCGTCGTAATAATTCTTTTTGGGGTTATTTTGGCAAATTGTTGATGGATATATAGTATCAATCTTTTAGGGGGAAAACGGTCATAGAACAGACGGCTGTTGAGGCAAAAAGGTTCTCTAGAGGCGACCAAGTCGTGAAGCCGGAAAGTCTTCCGCAAGGTAAACCGATGACCTGGTTAAGGTCGCGGTTAAAAGTTGGACGTGTACAACACAAATCCAGTCCTTTGTCCTGCAGTGGACGCCTTTTGCCTGATGGTGAACACCGTGTGCAGGAGTTAGACAAATGGTATGCAAATATGTTTAAATCGTCTCTAACTATTATCTCGATTGCCACATTGCGACCTAATATCGCCCAATGTTGGACACGGTACACCTCTGTCACTCCCGGTAAAGGAATGGTTGTGACGGCGTTTATTTGTTTTATTTTAGGTTACAACCATTTTAAGTGGTCGCCATTTCAGGATAGACCATAGAGTGTCGATCTCGCGTTCTGGTGCAGTATTTGGTGGTGCCCGTGGTCACCGACTAAAATCATGGGCACCGCCAACGAAATAACCTGGGTGGCACATTCGGGCAAGTCTGCTGCCCAGTTCGCGGGGCTCTATACACGCTCCCAAGTTGGGCCTAAAAAGGGCAGGTCTCCTCAGGGTTGTGGAAGGGTGTTTAACAGAGTGCCCGTAACCCTGACAACTGCGACAAAGAGCTGACACCGGTTTTTCTTGGAAAAAGGAAAAAAAGTCAGCGTTGATGGATCAAGCATTACGATTCGAAAAAGGGCGGGGCTAAAGGGTTTTATTTTCGTAGGAAAAAAAGGTTAGCAGGGTAACTGTCACTCTCAAACTGACGTGAATAATTGGTCATGACTAATGGAACGGTTAAGACATAAGTGTTTTTGTCGCTTCTATTCTCGTGTCTCGTCATTTGTTGAGTTTAGTGTGTCAGTGGCACGCACCTGTTTAATGTCGTCACGGTGCAAGTGAAAAATGGCTGCATACCATCTCCCTCTATATCTAAATATCTATATCTAAATTGAAGATGCGCTAATTTCATAACCTACTACAAAGATGTAAATTCGGTTTTCACCATAGGCTCATTTAGGCAGGGGTATAATTAATGAATAATAATTATTATTATAATTATATAAGGATTGTGGTTGGGAACGATGAGCAAGTGAATGAGTTTGTATATCTTAGATGCGCATTCAGTAAGGATGGAAAATACACCGCTGACATAGAGAGAAGAGTGAGTGCAGGGAACAGAGTGAATGGCGCGATGGGAAAGCTACTTGGGAGCCAGCACTTAAGCCGAAAGGCGCAGCTGGGCATACATAATGGAGTGCTTGTCCCAACGCTGTTATATGGCAGCGAGAGCTGGTTATGTAAGAAGGAGAATGAAAGTAGGATAAATGCGGTGGAAATGCGAGCTCTGCGGAAGATGTGCGGAGTGAAGCTGACCGACCGTATTTGCAACAGCGTAGTAAGACAGCAAATAGGTATGAAAGAGAGTATCGGTGTAAAGATGAGAAAGGGTATGCTCCGTTGGTTCGGGCATATGCCCGGAAAGAAAGAATGACAAAACTGATATACAATGCAAAAGTGGAAGGATGTAGGTACTGGGAAAGACCTAGACTATCTTACCATGACCAAATAGACCGGGTCTTATCTGAAGGACAAGTCAGGAGTCTCCGTAACCGGCGAGCGTGTATGAGACGAACTATGAGAATAGAGGAAGCCAGAGAGGTATGTAAGGAAAGAGCCTGTTGGAACTCTGTACTCTCTGCCTACCCCGGAAGGGAACTGGCGTGATGATATAGATATAGATAGATAATAATTATAAATCAGTATATACCTACTATTCCACAGCCGAGCATAGACCTTCTCTGCTCTTACAAGGCGAAGTGAGCGCGAAGAGATCATACTCATAGAAAACCTAATAAATGTTAAGATTTCTATGGCTATTCTCTGCCACGCGATCGCAGTGCGATTTGTGGAGGCAGGTCTGTAGCCACATGCTGTTAAGACTTATAAAGACCAAAGACACCTAACACGGCTTAACGACTGCCACAATAAATGGTGGTCGGGCCAAATAGCTTACTGTGCCTTCAGATTTTATGTTTTTTTTTGTCGAAATACACCGAACTACGATTATATATGTCTATAGTACCGGTGTAAAGGCGAGGCGGGTTCTAGTTGTTGCACAAAAGCTCATTTTGGAGCGAGCAAGTTATTATACGCGAATGCTTGAGTTTAATTTTGGATACAATGGAAACTGTTTCGGCGCTGCAACAGGGAAATAATTCTGCTAAACTAAATCCTGTCTCTTCGTGGAAGACTGATGAAGGAATTACACACTAAATTGTTGGATTCGGTTTCGTCAACCGCATGGAGAAATATTTGCATATGTCACAATTATTTGTTTCGATCTGCTTGTTTATTGCTTCTACAGAACTAACTATGAAAATATACTCTGTTTGTTCCTCAGGTGTAAAAGGAAATCATAGAAAAGAGCGTACAGTCAGTAACAGATGATTGTACAGTCGTAGGTCGAGAGAGCAAGTCGTATATTAAAAAAAAATATGAATTCAAAAAGACGTTTAGTGATCGGGACCATAAAGTTCCAAAGATAAATATGAGACCATGGTTGCGTTTGCAACATACTCTTTAAAACCGATATATTAAAGATCTTGATGAAATATATTATATAGACGAAATATGGGATACATTTCGAATGTGGGAGTTATCTTTTTTATGATTCTATAGGAAAAAAGTAAGCAAACAACTTAATATTGATATAATCGAGATCGATGATACGTTGACATATCTAGGTATCAGAAATAGGTTTGAAAAAGAGCATTAAATAGTAAATGTCAATAATCTCGCGTTAAAATTTCAGTAAGTATAAGTGACCATTCAATATTGTCTTCACTGCCTGTTATATATTACAGTCATTTACAGGATGAGAATTAAATGATCTACAGGTGGTACTGACTTTTTTTAGCATTCCAACGCTAACAGTGATCTGGGGATCGGTATTATTAGGGTTATTCTATCGAAAAATACGTAAAGCTACATCATCCCCCTGTTACATTAGAATCTAACCATCTTCGGCGAAATGAAGGTGTATATAGTATATTTTTGTCACACTACTAATTATGTTCTTTTTTTTCCTTTTTTTCACCCTCGTGCCAGTACTCATATTTTTACGAACTCGCCTATGTACGTGTGTAATTATTTTAAGTGCGGCGTATTCCAATACTGTATTACGCGAGCTATCATAACGGAACTGGCAGTATACCAAAAATTCATAGTTACTGCATAGTGCCGACATTACACGGTTTAATGCCGCAATAAATTGGCGATGAAACCTTAAGTAATAAATGCAAAAAAACTCTCAAATATTTCCGTTCAATACACCTCACTAAGTTTTGTCATCTAAGGTCTGTAGACAAATAGATTTATTTTTTTACTAAATCAAAAAATCATCGACCGAACGTGCCTAATATTATTCAGAAACATCAATCAAACTGAATAATCGTGCAAGAGTTAATTACAGGATAAATTTAAGTACTTTCCAGACTTTTATTGGCTTTGTGTTAAATAATAAGTTCGACTTTACGGACAAGTGACAACACTATATACTATTTTGTACATCACTAGTATTTATGGTAGACTGTACACTCTGGTAAAATCTCTCAAATAAAAATCTTTTACAAAAAAGGTAAACCGACTTCAAAAAGCAAAAAATAAATATTTGAAGTCGGTGCTGGTTGGTGCAGTCGGTTACTTGGCACCAACTTCAAATATTTATTTTTTGCTTTTTGAAGTCGGTTTACCTTTTTTGCTAAAAGATTTTTATTTTACAATTTTAAGTGACGAGTGAATTATTTAGTAATATTTATATACCGATATTATATTATTTTGCTAAGTTGTAAAGTAAGGTACCTACAGGATTAATATAATGACTATAATAACGGAATCTATACATTCGTGCTGTTCGCCGTTAAGGAGTTCCCTCTTGTATCTTCAAAGTCCAAGGTCCAGTACCAATAACAATAAAAAAGGGCCACCTTAAAACTATACTGAACCAAATACAAAAAGAATCATCAATCGGTTCATAAGCAAAGGAGTTATAGAAAAAGGACGAATTATGAACCTCCTTTTTTGAAGTTGGCTAATATACTGCTTAGTTCTATAGTAGGGTACCTATAGGATTGGCGTAATACCCATAATATCTCAATTTGCTCATGCCTACTGTTTGTCGTTAAGGAGTTCCCTGGTGTATCTTCTAAGTCCAAGGTCCAATGCCAATGAAATTAAAATGGGACTACCGCGGAGCTATACTGAACCCAATGCAAAAAAAAATCATCAAAATCGGTCCACAATTGACGGAAATATCGTTGAACATACATAAAAAAAAAGCATACATACAACCGAACATAGAACCTCCTCCTTTTTGAAGTCGGTTAAAAACTACACGTTTCTTACAAAGTACTTTTTAATTATTATTAAAATCATCAGGTTATGGACCCAGCCCACCTGATTTCTCTTAAAAGTAAAAGGAATAAAAGAAATAAAGTAAAAATAATTAAATTAAAAAGTATACAAGTAATTCAGTATAACCTACAAAATCAACACGTGTTCCTGTGCAGAATATCTGAAAATATCTTCATTAGCAAAAATGTCATCTCATAATACACTGGTATTGATTGAAAAGCTGACCGGAAGAGAAGACTATTCCACATGGAGATTTGCTGTACAAACTTATCTCGAACACGAGGATTTATGGCAATGTGTAATGTCAGAACAAGTCGATGTCAAACAAGATACAAAAGCTAAGTGCAAAATTATTTTACTAGTACACCCTATTAACTACGTACATATTCAAGAGGCTAAGACTGCAAAAGAAGTGTGGAATAACTTAGCTAAAGCTTTCGATGACAAAGGATTGACACGCCGAGTTGGTTTATTGAGAGATCTGATAACCACAACGTTAGAAACATGTCAAAACATTGAGGATTATGTGAACAAAATTATGTCGACAGCACATAAACTCAGAAATATTGATTTTAATGTAAACGATGAATGGCTAGGCACTTTATTATTAGCCGGTTTACCTGAGGTTTATAAACCAATGATCATGGCCCTCGACAGCTCTGGTGTGGCAATAGCAGCTGATTCTGTGAAGACTAAGCTCCTCCAAGATGTGAGAAACTCTGAGTCTAATCCATTTTATGTTAATATGAGGAAAGGGAATCAGTCGCAGTATGCCAAACAAGATTCAGATAAAATCAGTAAGTCTAAAGGTCCCAGGTGTTATATTTGCAACAAATATGGACATATAAGTAAACATTGTCGAAATAAGAAGAAACAAAAGTCAAACGAGAGTACCAGTTACGTTGTTGTATTTTCTGCAACGACTAAAAATGTCAGTGGCTGGTACATTGACTCGGGAGCATCAATGCATGTCATATGCATTGATGCACAGTGACTGGCTCTATAATGAAATTCCGCCCCCAATGAGTACTATCAAGGTGGCTGATGATAAGAAACTTATTGTAAAATCTTGTGGAAGTGAATTTAAATGTCAATAATCATGGTAAAATTGATACAATTAAAGTACAGAATGTTCTCTATGTTCCTGAGTTGGCTACAAATCTTCTGTCTGTAAGCCAAATTATTAAAAATGGATGTCAAATGCAGTTTGATAAGAAAGGCTGTAAAATAATGATCAAGTAGCGGTTGCGAAGATGATAAATAATACATATCTGCATCAAAAGACAATGATTGTTACCTATGGCATCAAAGAATGGCACATTTGAATTTCGAAGATTTGAACAAACTATCAAAAGCAGCAGGAGTAAAACTAGAAAATAAAGAGAAGGGTGTATGTATTTCATGTTTACAAGGAAAGCAATCAAGGATTCCGTTTCCATTAGAAGGAGCCCGAGCAAAAGCTAAACTAGAACTTATTCACTCGGATGTTTGCGGACCAATGGAGGTACCATCTCTCGCCGGAGCCAGGTATTTTGTTACCTTCATAGATGATTTCACAAGGAAAGTATTTGTTTACATATTAAATAAGAAATCTGATGTGTTTGAGAAATTCAAAGAATTTAAAGCCCTAGTGGAGAACCAACATGATTTAACTATAAAGACTCATACAGATAATGGATCGGAATACTTAAGTCATGAATTTAAAAGTTGTCTTAAGAAGTCTGGAATCACACATCAGACTTCCGCTCCCTACACACCCCAGCAAAATGGTCTAGCGGAGCGTATGAACCGAACTCTCTTAGAGCGGACTAGATGCATGCTGTTAAATGCTAAACTGCAGGAATACTATTAGGCAGAAGCTGTGTCAACTGCATCATATACCACTATCGACGCCCAACAAGAGTATTAGCATTTTTAACAGCGGAAGAGAAGTGGAGTGGTAAAAAGCCAGACATTACTCATATGAAAATTTTCGGTTGTGAAGCAAATGCTAATTGCAATAACATTCCAATTGAGCCTCATACTACATTGGAGATGGGCACAGAGACTCCAGACAAGAATATTCAATACAGAGAAGCTGTTGGATCACTCATGCACCTCGCAGTTATTGAAATCAAAATAAATTTAATTGTTATTAAAATCATCACTTTGGTAGGTAGGCACTAAATATTTACTTACAGAATTTCACAAATACCGAATCTTTACTTTTTCCGCCGAGCATTTAGCTGTTTTCGTATTCAAGTATAATACGAAAACAACTTTCGACGGGTATAAATAAATTCTGGTTTTGTGCAATTTTGTTCATTAAAAGGTTCATCATCATATCAGTTCCATTAAATAGATGTTGGAGACCTTAGCCGAATCGTACGCAGCATGAGTCAGCATTAAAATACCTTATATTCTCTCTAGTTATTCTTAGTGTTTAAAAATCGTCAACCGCTATAAAATGTCATATGTAATGTCAAGAAAAGAAGACAATCAAGAAAAAATTTATATGCAGGGAGATAAACATGAAACAGACTAGCACGAGAATTTTCACCGCGGTAGTGAAGTTCACTTAACTACACTGCTTATTTTCTTGCTTAACTCACTGTACACTTCCGCGAAATGCGTGCGCCGTATGCGAAGTCGGAGTAACCGATCGGACAACGCAACGTGCTTAGAGCGCTTTGTAAATATTGGTACTGAACCCCAAACAAACTTACAACTTCATGTTAAACATTTTTGAACAGACTATCGGCTTTATATATACGGAATCCATATTTATTAACTCAACTTTATACTATTTTTTTTGAACCGACTGTCGATATCGATACGCAGTTATATTGTCTCAGTGACCTTGTACAAGTTTATCCAGTTTTTAGGCCAACTACACGTCTCAATATTTTTATGAACATTCCCTTATTACTCGTGTAATAAATCAGTCAACAAAAATAAAGCATTACGTATCCAACCTAACGACTCTATTCTCTGTGGTTAATCAACGGAATTGTCTATGAAACCAGACATACCGTTTGGAATGAGATTTGAATGCTAGATAATAAGAGTGTGTAACGTAATACCAAGTTGTCTGATATCTAGATATTATTAAGCTAGTTTCGCATTTTGATTTCAAAATGACGTTATATTGGGCATATACAGCACCAAAGACGCATGAAGTGTCGCCGGCATACCGGCCAGACCTAATCTATATAGCTTCAAATATCCCCAAAATATAAACTACACACCGTCTCACCTACATTTTCCAAGTAATAAGCAGTTGAGGTGCGAAGTGTACACCATATATCGCCGACGACATTACAGGCACAAATCCAGATTCAGAACTGCTACTGAAAATATTCGGTACGTAGATCTATATGAGAGTGGAGGAAGCCAGAGAGGTGTGTAAAAAAAGAACATGTTGAAACTGTACTCTTTGCATACCCCGCAAGGGAACTGATAGATAGATCTATACAAGGTGTATCGTGAATAACGCAAGACCACAGACACCCGATTAGATAATTTTTTTACAAATTTAATACGAACTTTTAACCTCTTTTTTAAGCACTTTTATACCCCAATTAACAATGAAACTTGTACGTGTATTGTATGCGTGTTGAGAAATACGTTTTAGAAATGAATTTGAAATCGCCGTACTGCTTTGACTCAAGAACAATTTTAGTTTATAATAGCTTACTAAAGGAGTAACAGCATTATTTGCATATTTAAAAAAATGTAATAAACATTAAAAATGGTTAGAATCAATTCAGTTATTGATTTAGAACAAACTAATTTCAGGGCCTGCGTTTATTATGTTACACCTTGTATAATAGCTTTAAATATCACCAAAATAATATTTTCACCGTCACGCCTTTATTCCCAAAGAGTAAGTAGCTTTTTTTAATAGTTTACTTTCTTTATCTGCACCTAATCTACTTCAATTAACTAGTAACTAACTGTGTATATCATATTCGGCCAATGGTATTTAGGTCCCACGGTAAAACAGAGGCAAGCTTATGGTCATCATATCAGGCACAAATCCAGACTCCGAACCGCTACTAAAAATATTCGAAAGAAAACCCTCAATAGCACTTTGTTGAAAAGTGAGGACGTCCTGGAAAAATCATTCAGATTATAATATTTTATAAAGATGTAATACTTCAACACACACATTCGCTATCCAAAGGTGTCGGGATTATTTCCGGTATGTCTCCAGCTGCACGCCGGAAGTGAATCTCCGAGTACCAAGTTAGCGATTGGCCGGAAACTACGCAAGATCGAGGGTTCTAGAATCGAAGCCTTCGACTACTAGCAATACTTTTGCTGTTGCAAAGCTATATATATATATATATATATATATTACACGACAACTTTAGCGAATATTAACTAATTGTTTGAGCGACCTAGAATACGGAATTTGTATTTTAATTTAAAGTGAATTCATTTTTTTTGGAACTGTGTACTAGGTAGTCGATACCGATGAGTAGATAAAAATAAATGTGTTTACTATACTTGCCCTGATATTTGTTTTTGCTTTTCTATACTGTTATACAATTCTTTCATGCCACGCGCTCATGATGATGAGCAAAAACACAACTCCTAACAAACACAGTCTACAGATAAAGCAACGCGTAAATAGTTTTCTATTTTAGAGTTACCAAATAACTCGATTCTAGTCTGCGCTAGGACGAACGCTAACCACATCGGATGGAAAAATCGTGTTCCAAACAATCAGCTGCGAGTTCCAACTGAAAATTGCCAAAGGGAATAGATATTGGAAACTTCCATTGTATTATTCAGAGGTTGAATTGTGGTAATTTTAGGACGAATCAAAAGCGTCACTAGCAATTAGTCCGGTTGTATAATGGATAGTTAAATGTAGATACGTTCCCACACTCAGGTTTTGTACTATATAAAAGACAGCCGACAGCAGAATCGATCGGCTTTTGTTTACTCGCGCGCAATCTAAAGCCAAAAACACACCTAATATTTGGGGTGTCGTATCATCGAAATAATTATAACGTGCCATTTTGTATGTTACGATAATGTTAAAATATTCCGGCACTGTTAATGACATGAAATATCTTGGTAATACATCAGCTGTTACAGAGGCGTTTTTTAGAGTACATTTATGCGTATTGTTCGATTAAACGTGTCTATAGATAACATATCAATGGTTAGGTTAGTTTTCGGTGTAATTAACGTCAATTTAGAGTCTTCGGCATTGTTACACGGTTTTATAACGGTTTTTTCTCAGGTGTGTCAATTAATTCCTAATGTAAATAACACTGCAACGATCCTGTTTAGCTCAACCGGTTTTAAACTTATATATGATGACGGACGATTTAGCGTAGTGGTTAAGAGCTTAAGCCGCTCTGCCCACTGGGTCTAATAGTCGCGGGTTCGAGTCCCGCACGGGATAAATCTTTGTGTGATCCACAATTATTTGTTCCGGTCTGGGTATTTGTGTATGTCAATTTTGAATGTTTGTAAACGCACCCACGACACAGGAATAAATCTTAGTGAAACTACGTTTTTAAAAGAAAATAAAATAAAATAAATAAATATGTAATCATCATGATAATTCCGAAATAGCAAAATACCAATCGATGGAGATGAGCAGGGTAGACCTTCAGGAGTGGGACACAAAAGGTACACAGTATGCTTCTGTCACCCCCGCTTGGGGAATATAGGCAAGACAGTGTATATTTCTTACATTAATATCTCCAATTATTATGAGATGTTGACGAGCATTTGACCACTAGGCTATCATGGCCTAAGCAGCGTACCATAAATAGCATAACCGGCTGTATGGATGGAAGTTTTGTGTATAATGCATTTAGTGTCTCGACCGCGTCAGCTCGGGGCTGAGTTTAACACGCCCAACATGCATCTAGTTCCAGGTAACAAAGTTTGGGTGGTTAGCACTATTGTCGGACGGCTCGTGCAGGGAGTGTGCTATCGGGAACGTTCATGACACATAATTTGGTACCTTCAGTGAAAGGTTATACAAGTCGAAATTCATAGTTTTGCGAAAACTGATTTAAGAGATTGAAAAGTTTTTTTTTTCTATTTACCTGATTCAAATGTCGATTACGGTTGATCATAGACGATTACTCATAGATTATTTTACCATACAACTAAAGACATTATTTTATTTAGTATTGTAAATATTCATCTCAATATAAGACGTATATTATTGTAGATAACACAATGATTATTTTCTTATTTCCTTGTGTAAATTGATATAAATTTCCATACATCATTTTACACTTAGTTTTGGTTTAGTGTGGTTGGATGTGGATTGATATAATTATTTTAAAAATATGTTTATTTGTGGAGTAACATTAGTGCTACATTGATACATGTGTAATTGTATCAAACTGCGTAGATTTTAATCTATTATTATTGATTGTGTAAAAGGTATTAATTCGAGTTCGATCAATAATGCAAAAAAGGAAACAATCAGTTCATTTCATTTTGTAATGATTCGAAATATATCATTTTACATGAGAAAGTTTTTTTACGCATACGCATTATCTATGCATCTGAAAAAAACGCTATTTTTCTATCTCATCCCCATGGATGAGGTTGAAAAATTGCGTTTTTCTTTCAGATGTATAGGTAATGTGTAAAAATATGAAAATTGCTATAACTCTAGTTATATCACCATTTACCGAGTGTACATAATTGTGTCTTGCTTGTTATTCAAATGCACATTAGATTTAACTTTTTTAATCCGATTCCAACTTTTTAATAGAAGCCTAGTGGTTAGACCGTTAGACTGCATAGTCAGAGGTTTCGGGTTTAAACCCAGGCACGCACCTCTGTCTTTTTGAAAGCATGTGCGTATTAAAAATTAACTGTCACTTGCTTTAACGGTGAAGGAAAACATCGTGAGGAAACCTGCATGCCTGAGTTTCTGAAAGGTGTGTGAAGTTCGCCAACCCGCACTGGGCCAGCGTGGTGGACTATGACCTAAACTAAACCCTCACTGTTTGAGAGGAGGCCCGTTCCCAACAGGGTTAATATTATTATTTATATAATCCAATTCAAGTTCTAAGTAAGTTCATTCTGGGTTCAAATTCTAGGTAGCACAAAAAGTTATGTTTCGACAAAAAAATTCCCAGCATCAGTTCGGAGTTGAGCATTCTGCTGGGTATGATGGCAAGAGGTTCGCCCCCTATTACAAGGTACCAGACCTAGGGTCGGTGAACACATGGTGTATACAGTCCACATCTTCCACCCCCGCTTGAGGAATACAGGCGTGACGGTGTGTTGTTGTATAAATACTTTAGCCTAGTACCACACCTTTAGAGCTCGCCTAAAAAGTTCTTAATTTACTTGTAACGTTACCCTTAACGATAATGGCGCCCTCATTTATTTTCTACTCTTTTTGGTCGCATTCTGCATAAGTACTAGAATTGTATCTAATAATGAAAATAACAAGCCTCTTCCAGATCTCGAAAGTGGTCATATCACGCTCTACTGGGATCGATCTATTATCACGGACAGGACTATTGTAGCCAATAAACCTGATATCGTGATAATAGATCGATCGATGCGTCGTGTAATGCTAGTTGATGTCACCATTCCGCATGATGAGAACCTTGTGAAGGCCGAAAAAGAAAAATTATCTAAATATTTGGACCTGGCCCATGAGGTTACCGCCATGTGGAATGTTGATTCAACTATCATTATTCCGATGGTCGTTTCAGTCAACGGCCTTTTAGCGAAGAACTTCGATAAACATCTTGAGAAGCTCTCGCTGGGCACTTGGGTGAAGGGCCTGATACAGAAGGCAGTACTGTTGGACACGGCACGCATTGTTAGGAGGTTCCTCTCTTTGGAGCCCTGACCACCGGTAGCTTGGGTCGTAGACCTTGCTGTCGGTGGAGCACATTTTTTTTATACAATATATATAAGAATATTTGTATTTTATATTTTTATATATATTTTATAAGAAATTATACTTAATAAATATATACATAATAATATATTTTTCATATTATTATGTGCTTATGGAAAAACATATGGATGATACACGAATATGGAACGAATACGTATTCGCGGTGGCCCTATACCGAATGGGTCCTACAACAAGGTCATCGTCGCCAAGGCAGGCCATGAAAGCGGTGGCGTGATGATCTCGACGCGTATCGAACAGAATGGCCGTTATTGACAGGTCTATCCCCTGTCAATACGGGCAATCTGTTCGATACGATCGTTGGAGGATTGAGATGGAGACCTTTGTCCAGCAGTGAGACACACTAGGTTAAAAAAAGTATTCGCGGATGTGCGTATTTCTTGCATGTTTTTATAAAAGTGACTAGAGCTAAAATCTATATTTTTTTAATACAGTAATTTGCCATCTACTACAAATGGCCCAGGTAGGCAACGTTGGCCACAGGGTAGGTAGGCGTTTATTATTCACCTAGGCGGACCAATCGCCGTGTCACCACGTCAATGTACTCTGAACAAATAACTACAATTGGCGGATGGACGGCGGACATACCCGCGGACGGACGGCGGACACCGCGGACGGACGGCTCAGTCTAGTGGTTAAGAGTTTAATCTGCTCCACCCATTGGATCGAGGTATCGCGGGTTCGATTCTCGGACGGTACAAATCTAAATGTGACCCACAAATATTTGTTTCTGTCTGGGTGTTTGTGTACGTGAATTTAATGTATGTAAACGACCACCACAAACAGGAATATTTTCTTAGTGAGGAACTACGTTATTATTGAAAAATAAATAAATAAACAAAACGTAAACAATAGTATCCACAGCACCAATAGCGTTCAAATAAAGTGCGTATTGACATCAAAATGGGGACTCCGGCGAAGGCAGTTCAGAAAGCCAACAAAAAAATGAAACAAACAAAGGCTGGAGTTGTGGTCTTGCGCTGGCTTCTATCGCATTGTTCGGCGACGGCGATAAAACTGTATCTAGTTACATTTAAACAATGCTTTTGTAAAGTAGATACTGTATAATAGGAGAGAACTATCAGAATGGTTGAGTGTTCCTACAGAAATTATGCATTTTATTATAAACGCCTAGTAGAAAAAAAACAGCTGTGGGAAAAGGGATGTGTAATGCAAGAAATATAAAAATATAGTTACGTTATAGTAACGCGCTTAAGTTACAGGCATGCTAAATATAACCAACCGCCTTGCGTTTCGAATGTAAGGGATTTGGCACGCAAGAAAGATGTATTATTAACATTTCTGTGACTGTAACGCTTGCCTTAAGAACCTGGCTAGTTTATTTTTCTTGCATGCATGTTTCACATTAGTAGAGGGCCTGGTATAAATAGTTTTGTGTAAATAGGGGTTGTGTATTTAAGATAACTAGTGGTCGCCCATTAGTCGAAATTCGACCATAATTAATTTAAATTATAAGTTTGAACATTATTACTGTTCTATTGTCAAAGACTATACTTCTATGATCACAGATTTCGCCAAAGCTACACTGTTAATTTGACTATTTTTTTTCAAACAAATTATATGTAATTTTTGAATAAAATAAAAATTATTAAAATATCGAACACCTCTTTTAAAAAAAAATATTGACACAAAATACCAATAAGAAAATGCTGTCCATTGAACGTGACATACATATTACGATAATTTAATTAATGATACAAAACTTCTGTGTAAACGATGTTTTTTATAAAAACTCTTTCATGTTTGCTGGTTATGTTTGACATTCAGTAAGACTATAGACAAATAATATTAAAAACAAACAATATTAATCTATTCTCAATTTGAAGTGTATTGTGTCAAATACATGGTAGTGTGTGTAATGTGTTTTTATTGATTTAATGTATTTTTTATGCATAATTTTAATAAAATATTAGCATTCTGCACTCATTCTCGATATTAACTATAAGTGCGGGAAATTTCATACTCCTCCGTCCGCGCAATTTTCGTAAAAAGGGGTTGATGTATGCTGTCATTGCAAGCATGTTTAATAAAACCTTGCGTGTCCAATGTAAGAATTTTGACATGCAAAAAAAGTTTAAATCCCTGTAACTGTAGGAACATTAGCCGTTAGAGCCTGACTAGATTTTTTTCTTGCATGCACATTTCTTATTTAATTATGACATATTATCAAATGGCTTTTCAAATTGAATGAAGTATTTAGTCGCGCCTCTCAAAAAATCGCAATACGGCGCGTAACACTGCATATTTTAAAGTTATACTCAATAAAGTTGTGTTTAAGTAGAAACGCTTTGTGGAAGTATTTATTTACATTGCGGCGGAGATGTGAAAGGTTTCTATTCCATTGAGCCGCGAAGTAAAAAAGAGTAAAAAGTAATGGAGCCGTGAGGCACTCGGGGTCCTCGACATAGCTCGCGTTTCTTTAAAGTTATCAGTTTTAAATAAAGACTCACTAAAGAGTTTTTTTTTTAAATTAATGTTGATGTTTTGAAAGCCCCTTTTAAGTCACCCTCTAGCTGCTTCGTGAACGTAGCACGTGCAACAAAGAGGCAAACCCTCCTAAAACAAATAAACACCGTCACGCGTATGTTACCTAAACGGGGGGTGGCAGAGGCGTACAGTGTACGCCCATTTTTCGGAAACAATGTTAGATCCCGAGTAGGAGGGGGCGAGCGTCTTACTATTATACGGAATACGACGCCAGACTTCGGAATAGTACTGGAAATTTACAATCGATAAATTACATTTTGTCCTACCTACGATTTGAGCCCGGGACCTCGTCGTGATTGCTACGCGTATTATTCGCTAACGAGGCAGTCACTCTTTGAATTCAATTTAAGAAAACGTCCCACTAGTTCTGCAATAATACTAGTAGTCGCGCTAAATACGAAGCTTACGCAGGTAAATAATAAAAGTTATTAAAAAAAAACTCTATTTTCATAATGAATGAAGAATTTTAATTCATTAATTTATCAATAATAAAGTAGGAAATTATTGTATATTTTAATTCAGGTACAACGTATTCTGAAACCACAAAGTTAAATATATACACCCACAGACTAAATTATCAGTGTGGCTCAAAAGTTAAATTATAATGATTAAGGAACAACCAGGTTTCGGTAAAATACATAGCAATACAGGCAACATAGATAATTCAGAGCTCCATGGAGCGGACCCACTTAAGCTTCGTTTATTATTTACGGTTTAATAGCTTCAAAACGGAGAATATCATTATGTTTATAAACGAAATTGTAGGTATTAAGCGACAATTAACGTAGACAACGAGGAAAGAGGTTTACATACCCTGCCCTAATAGCCCTCGCAGCCTAACGACTAAAAACTAAATCAACTCAAAGTAAACCATTGTAATGTGAGCTTTATATCGTGTACCATACAGTAAATTTTTCATAATTTCGGTAGTCAAATCACCGTATGGAACGTGGTCTCTACTGAAATATCTTCTGGTTTCTACTGAAATGAACGGCGTAAACTCAGCAGTCTAGTCAATAAAACGTTTTAGCTTTATTAATTTAAATTGTACATTTCGCTGTAATCGGCATGCGAATATGAGACGAACGATGAGAGTGGAAAAAGCCAGAGGCCAAAGAACCTGTTCGAATTCTGTACTCTCTGCCTACCCCGCAAGGGATTTGACAAGATAATGTATACAGAGACGTTTCAGTAAGCGTTCATAAAAATCGCGTCATTGCTGCAGTTACCATTTTCTGTAGTAACATGAGGATAATGTGAGTTGCACGTTTAATTAATGCTTTTTTTCTCAATACAAAATTCTGTATGCTAACACACTATTGGGCCACTGTTTGTTATCCTTACGTAACAAATAAATTGATGGGCTTGGTCGCTCCACCCACTGGATGGAATAGCCGCGGGTTCGATTCTCGCATGGGGCAAATCTTTGTGAGACTCACAAATATTTTTTCTCAGTCTTTGTGTATGTGAATTTCAGGTGCGTAAGCGCACTCACGACACTGGATAATTCCTGGTGGGGCTAAGCGTTTGGAAGCCTAATGAAATTTCAAAATGTTGTGTCCACTGGTAGGTGCATGGTCGTCGAGGTATATTTAGCAGTATGCACTGGTTGAGTGGTCACAGCGAGTGAAGGTTGGCCGACATAGTCGTTGCCAAATGCATTTTTAGAATTCCCAGTATCTGATAAAATTATGAACTAGACGTTCCATGTGGTCCCTCACGTGTAAACCTAATATTTTGAATATCGTTATAATCATACTAAAGAATTTAATCAAATTAGATAATATCTTGCTTTATAACTTTTCAGTTCTTACCCGCATGAAAGGTTAAGCTATATCTCTGACTTCTCCGCCGCTTTTGATGGAACTCCGAACAAAATTCCTTTACAATTTCTAAAGAGATAAAATTACTATATAGATAATATACAAATATTGATATTGATAGAAAACAAAAATCACCGCGCCCGGTCCTTGGCGAGGTAGAGAGTACAGAGTTCCACCAGCTTATTTAATTATAGGCCTCTCTGGCTTCCTCCACTCTCATAGCAAAATATAAATTATTTATAAGACCTGCATACTTACTGCCTTAGTAATAAACCCTGTAGGCCGGTGAACAGTCACCCCCACCGAATTTTCGGTCTCTGTCATCAGTGATTTGACATTTGTAAGAAGAAACGATAGTTTGTGTAACTATAGTGGTGTTCACAAATCCACAGACAAATTTACGTTGCAAATTTGACACTTTTTAAATAGTCATGTACCACACTCTACTTTTAGGTAGATAATAGAAAAAAAAAATATTATACAACTAGTTGTATATTTTATGTTTAATTCGCGATATCAATAAAATGATATCAATAGTATTTTACTTACAGTTCGTATTAAAAAAAAGCTTAAGTAAAATCGGTATAAATATTAATCGGTCCAAAATAAATTAATTTATTACACTATATATTGTGCACAACGAGTCACATTTAATTTTAATTTAATATAAATACAAGAAATATTGAGTTCTTAGATTTACGCGAATATTACACATAAAATAAAACAATTTTTCAGATTTTATCGCGGTTTATTTTTTATTTTTTAGTTCGCGACGTTTGAGTGCTTTCCGTAACCATGGTTGCTGCAAAGCACTCAAAACGTCAGGAAACTTAAAAAATGAACTATATCAATCGATATAATTTTTTACATAATATATATTGATTGATATAGTTGTTAACTCTGCACTAGTCGTCTTAGGCTGGAAACATTTTTTTTTGTTTTCACATTTGCACTTCTCAAAGTGTCCGTGGATTTGTCAACACGACTATACTCAACTATTATACGACGTTTATTACCGTGTGACCCGCGTGGTCCGACTGCTTAGTCCGATCGATCGGCCTACGTGAATATTTTTTCCTATTCGTCCGATTTAGGAATCGGACTGTGATATAATGGGGAATAGTGTAGCTGAAATGCATCTATTTTCATGGTTTATGCAGAGGCCACGGCCCTGTATAATAAAAGTGACAATAAAAAGCGGCAGCTGACAATGTGACAAGTTGTCAAATTTGTAAATAGAAAGACATACAAAACCGGTTTATTAGACGACACCTGTCGTGACAATGCGAGAGGTAATTTTGCCATATTTTGACAAATATCAATATGTCTCATGGCTAATTTTATGAATTGGGACCCTGATGTTAAAATGCGCTGCAAACTTTGTGTATGCGGGACCCATAGAAATCATAATAATAAGACACTATTACGATTACTGTGGGAGGTCTGTTTTTATTTTTATACTCTTTGAAAAATTAATAAATATGGGATGTCCTTGGAAATTAATTTTACTACAGAAATAACAACCGAAAAAAATTATAGCACACGTCACGCATCAATCGGCAGTTTCAAACCTTGACCCTAACAGCACCTGGCAAAGAACAAAAAAAACAATGTTATTGTCTCTTTTTGTAGGTTTTTCGGTAGCTGGTTTGTAGTTGTAACTATGGCTTAGACTGCCATTATAACAACCAGTTTTAATACTTTTATTTCACAGAAACATGATTATTTTTAATGTTGTTGCGTTGTTGGCGGCTTGATAAGTTCCAACAGCAGGTGTCTAAAAATCTGCCTCCACCAATCCGCACTGGGTCCGCGTGGTGGAGTATGACCTAATCTCTCTCACCTCGATTTGTGAGAGGTCTTTGCCCTAAACTGAGACAGCCTAGGATAATTTTTGGTTTAATGTTGAAATGTATAAAGTACATTCAAAAACAAAAGCAAGCATAGATTTTTTAAACAATAAAATCAATTTAATTTAATTTCGAAAAGTATTCGCTTTTTAAAAGTTAAAGTCGTGTGCTACATTTACAAAAGTAGTGAGATGCAACAATAATTCTAAATCGGTGCACAGCTATAATCTCGTTACGAAATAGAACCGTACTCAACAGACACATGGGTACACATACACGCTTTTTTAGACCAACCATTGGCCTATATTCTACATTTTCAATGTGTGTGTAACGTATCTTTAGTTGGCCGTTACTTCTTTTTTTTTGAGTTCCGTGAGATAACCATGTGTAATTAAAAACATTGAAGATTTAGAGTATTTGTGTACAGTCGGCCACGTTAGTGGAACACGTGTTTGTTTGCGATCCCGCGGAAGTAGATGTAAACATTTGTGTGGAATTATTGGTCGGCTGTGTTTACGAGCTTCGTTTAATCTTTGATTTATAATACCAAATTTGTGTGTGATAACAGAGTTGATGACACACGTTTTGGAAAAGGTAAAATATATTTTAAGCATAAATAAGTAAATGTCGTGCCTTTTTTCCTAATAGTAATTTTTCCAAAAATAACATGTCTCCATTCTTCAGACATAATATATGTAGGCTTCTCATAATTGGAAAGTATTCTTGTTCTTAAATCTTGTTCTTTTTACAAATTACAACTATAAAAGAAGATCAATGGGATGATATCGAGACCTATCCTCTTGTCACAGCGTTTTATTACTAAGATGTCGCACTGACGTGAGTACAATGCGGGTATGTATTGGCTGCGTAAGCCAAAGGAAAGCACATCAAGGAGCTTCAAACGGGCTTTATTACCCCTTACCAATATAGTTAAAACGCACTCGTGTTAGAAAAGTTTATTCATAAAATGAGTACCGCGTTATATAATCTTATAAAATCGAGAATACTGCTCAAGTAACTTTTACCTACATAGTTCTATATTCAAACGACTCCATACCTCCTTTCCCTAACTGCAAACTATAGCCGGCACACCCATAGATTAACTAAATAATGCAACAGTCGCGCCCAAGGCGGTCTGCGAGTAATCTCATGTTTCTTTTTTAAAACTGGAATATATCCTAGAAACTTCACACGCGATTATCATCTCTATTTTAAACATGATAAAGAACAAAGAAGCTCGTAATTCTTACAAATAGTCCGTTCGTGCAGTCGCCACGTAATTAAAGTTTTTGAACGCTACTGAAATTTACTGCACAATTAGCGAACGCATTGAATGGACGGGCGACTACTGTCGACAGTAGCATGTCGTTTGTTTAAAGAATTTTTCGTTTGATACACAAAACAATTAAGTATATCGTGCTGCACGTTAAACGTTTTAATAGCTTAAAAAGATAATCTCTCCGGTATTTTAGATGTTGACACTGACGGGTTTACTGCCGTTTCGCGCGCAATAGTCGCTGTTGTTTAATTTACGAAGCGATCCGGATTCTGCCTGACGTCTTGATTTGATAAAGCGACGCGATTTTTTTGTTTTAGAAAGGCATCAAAAGTTCGTCGTTTACTCGCGAAAATAAACGTTTCATTTATAATACACGGAAAAGTGTATATTTATGAGATGAGTTATGAGTTTTCTGCTCGAATGTACAAGTAAGTGGAAGGATGTTCACGGGTATCCTGTGTGTATATATGTGTGTGACAACTACCAATAGCAGGGCTGCGTTTCGGATACCTGAGTGGTATCTCTTCTCATTGTGCGTGACGCGTCGGTGTGTGCGTCGGTTTCTGGTGTGCTGTCGGCTGCTGCCACCGTCGCCGCGCGGTCCTCTTGGTGGCTGGCTACCGGCTGCGTCCAGAACACGCCCAATGTTGGCTACCAATATTTGCGCTACAGGCTTTTTGGAATGTTCGTCTACCTAGACGATGGACGAGTCAACCAACCTATAAACTTTATTTTCAATATCACTTTTGGCGATGGAAATTTTCGCAGTGATTTTATTTTTGACCCGTCCATCGCCTTAGGATCTTTCAGAACTTATTGATTGACGAAAATTCACATTTATAGGTAACATAGAACATCACGATTAAATAATATAGGTACAATTATGGTAATGAGATGAAACACAACATCGCTCTGACGTCAAAAAGCCCATTTGCTTAGCAGCTTTATGTTTACGACTGCTATAATAGCCCTTAATACGACTACAGTAAAGTACAATTTACTGTAGTCTGATAATTCGGGGTCAAATGTCGAGTGTAAGGCGTTTTCAAATTCAAATAATCTAGAACACCACAGTAAACCCACTTACGGTTACTGTGGTTATATTATGTAGTGGCATATTATGTATTTCGAAATATATTCAGTGAAGTGTGAAAGTACACTTTCCTAAACACCGACAAACTTCAATCACATAATAGGCCATAAACCACATATTTTAAAATTCGTACTAGCACATAGAAAATAGGCACGAAACCTACTTTCCCATTACATCTATATCATTGCGTAGTTCGAAAACGCCTTAAATGAATAAAAAATAAAGAAAACAACGCAAAAAGGGCAAAGAATAATAAAACAAATATAGAACCGGTGCGGCGACAACTGAACTGCCGCGTCGAATATTGGTGCGCCCGCGGACGTGTGACGGCTACATTCCAATTTAAAATTCATACGTCTATAGAACTTAGATATGGACCGGCCAGTGGTACTATAGCGTTTGTTTAATCATTGTTCTTTACAAGCTTAATTGAATGCAATAGATAGTCTAAAATGTTTAGTTATTAGAAATAAAACTATTGACGCATTTATCACATATGATTCTTTGATTTTAAATTCCGTACGTTTCGAATGTTTTACAGGGGGCTTAGAACGAAAACTTTGACGTTATCGTGACGGTTGCGAATAATCGTGCTGTTACGTTCATGTTTACGACAAGTATGGCATATTAACTCGTTAGTCTCGCTAACGTCAATCTTTTTATGGTAAGCTTTCAGCACCTTTGGTCATTGGAAGGACAGACACTTCCCGTCCGTCCTGTGACCATAAATGTTTTAAACCATCCAAAACGTCGGGAACATAAAATCAGAAAGTTAACCACAATTAAATTTGTTTTTTTTTTATTTCCTATTCTAGAAGGCGTAGAGTCAATCTATTATTAAAAACCTAGCTATTGAGAAAACCAGCTAGGAATGGACTAATATAGAGGAGAGATAATGTACCGAACACTAAACGATTCCGAACAATTATCTTCAAGAATTTACGCAATAAGTGGTAAGCCTAAAGTCAAATAGTGAACCGCGAGTAAATTCGGAAAATTTTTTTGTATTCTAAAATGCGTAAAATCAATCTTCTATAAAAATACAACCCTTCGAGGGTTGTATTTTTTTTGTAATAAACGTAGCCCTGTGGACGTAGACGTGGTTTTTATATAAAAATAAAACTTCACGTACACCAATATTAAAGGGAAACAGCAGTAGAAATGTGCTATCCCATTTTTACGACTTTTATAGAGAAGTAAAATTATCTGCTATCTATATATTAAATTATTATTTGACTGCCTCGTTGGTCTAGTGGCAAAGCGCATAGCATTGTGATCCCGAGGTCCTGGGTTCAAATCCTAGGTCGGACAAGTGTAGTTTTTCTAACGAAAACTTCCCAGTACGAGTCCGGAGTCTGGAATTGTGCCCGGTATATGGCAATAGGCTCGCCCTTATCTTGAACAACTTAATAAGTGGTAAGCATATCACCTAACTTCGCATGTTGCTTGCTACCAAAAAAAATATAGAGTTATTAAAATGTTAAAATGCATAGGTGTACATCGTACGCCCAGCTTTCACCAAAATATTTTAGCTCTGATGTGCCAGGGAAAATCTGTCGCTGTACTTAGTGGATATTTAACAAAAATCTTTCTCCCTAATGTGTTGATTGTGCGGTAGTGGCACTTGGCGCGGGCTATCACGAGGGATCAATGACCTCGCTAGCGCTGATAAGCGGCGCGTTTACGTTATCAGGTACTTGCTGCATTGCAGGCCCCAAAACTACGCCGAGGTGGGCAATCGATATGGCCACGCCGGTATAGGTAAACTACGAAAATAAGGCA
This sequence comes from Phalera bucephala, assembly GCA_905147815.2. Classification (NCBI taxonomy): domain Eukaryota; kingdom Metazoa; phylum Arthropoda; class Insecta; order Lepidoptera; family Notodontidae; genus Phalera; species Phalera bucephala. The sequence continues at coordinate 23,312,502 of LR990609.1, read as the reverse complement.
TCACCCTACTAAGTATTTCGATATGACAGGGCACTATTTTTTCTATCTCGCTTGCCTGATATAAAATTGGGTTACTTGTAAAACACTATTTACCTTCAGGATTGTATAAATGAGTTTTTTTTTGTAATTTTAGCGAGCATGAAATAGACTGCTTCATAAAAAAAGAAAAAAAAATGATTCTCGACAAAATGTAAGAAATAGTTTTTTTTCGGTAAAATAAAAAATGTTAAAACAAAATTTGTTTTTTATGACGTTAGTCATATAGTCCTGAGAGGTTATTAATGTTTTACGAGTAACCCTGCATCTACTAGACTAGACGCACTGCTATTATAACTTACGAGAGGGATAAAAGAGCGCGCTGCAATGAAACGAAAAACTGAAGGAGCGAACTGCCCATTTTAGTGGTTACCCTGTAGCTCGTGCCGAGTTCGTACACGATTTATTTTGTTTGAATAAAATTCTCTTTGTCTTGTTATTATTGTACGGTAGTAGGGTTATTATAGACCAAAAAATCAATCTTAATTCACTATATAGAATAAGTTAACTTTTGTGTTCAACAGATGGTTTCATTTATATGAAACTAACAATAAGAAAGAGGGCGCATAGACACTCTATTTCCTTTACGACACCTATGTAATACCAGTTGTGAAACTATGTACCA